>LRSR01013192.1:2373-21991 GCA_001579985.1 Hypsibius dujardini | reverse complement strand
GTTTATCTTTCTCCGGGGTCTGCGTGGTGTAAAGAAATTTCGATTGACCACCTTCGATTTCACCCTTGAGGAGGTAAAAAAAGCTCAGGTGGTTTGAACACGATTAGAATAGAAAGACAATTTGCCGATTTAAACAGCATGCATCTTCGTGTCATCACAATAGGCAAAGAATTTGTGAAAGGCGGGGAAAAATTCCTCGGATAAAGACATTGCATGAGGCTTGAGCATTGGTTGATTTTGATTGCCGGGATTTTAAAAATGACTCATTTGGGGTTTTTTGTCGATACTAAATATATTTTTCTTAAAGTCTAATAAATTTTATCAATATTGGTAATTGGCTTCCACTTCAGCGTTTGCTCATGGAAGCTGGACAAACCATTGCGGTGTATCTGTCAGAGATAGCGGGGTCTTTGAAAAATCCGATTTCAAAAAGAAAAACTGTGATAATTGTTAATTGTTTTCTAAAAAAAGGGTTAGAGGGACATCCTTAAATTGCATCCCCTCAAATTGCATTGTTGGTTGAAATTTCCTTACATTGAAACGGGAGGGCTCCTCACTCGGGACGGATAGGAGCGCTAGCAGTGATCGAGGGTGTGTACCGTCGGTAAAACAGGGAAGTTAAAACGATGAATTGAAAAGTTGATGAGTTGATGAGTTGATGAGTATAGTCACACTTGAATGGTGAATTGGAGAGTCAAGTGACCCAATAAACACCTGTACACACGTGGCAAAAATCTCAGGCCGACAGAATTAAAGCCAAATTTTCACCGGCTCCTGGCAAAATGGAGTAGTCGGAGTTAGAGCAATTTTGGTCAATACGTGCAGCTCTTTTTTACCACAGATGACCACGGAGTCTTTGATCAGTCGATTGATTGATTGACTTTGAATTATTTTGGCGATCTGGTGCTGAATCAATGAATCAAGCGATGTGAGAAACAGCTGCAAGCATTGGCCGAAATTGGCTCAAACTCCGACCACCCCATTTTGCTGGGCGCCGGTAAGAAGCTGGCTTTAATTCGATCAGTCTGAGGTTTTTGCCATGTGTACATGAATGTGTGCACGCGATTCGGAGAATTCCAATCAACGGAGTGCCCGATGGTTAAACGGTTTTCAATTTGTCTGTCTGTGTATGTATGTGTGGCGTCTGTGTGTATATAACGCGAGCGCCGGATGGTGGGCCAACAACCAAGGGAGGATGAAAAAGAACAGATTTAATACACACACTCAATTACACAGAAATTTAAAGTTTTGTGGTCGAGGAAGAAAGAAAAACAGCAACTACCGGCGACCTTGAACGCGGAGTGAAGTTCTGGAAATTGTGAATGAAAAAAGAAGCAGCAGCCGGGAAGGAAGTTGGACGAGAGGACGAGTTACAGGGTGGTGTGTTTGTTCATTGGTCTTGAGACTTGACGGACCGACCGGGTTATTAAGGAAGTGTGTAATAAGCGTCTGTTCGCAGCGATATGACAAAACTACGCAGAATGGAATTGTTCGTGCGGGTAGAAGAAGAAGCGCGGAGGAGAAAGGGCAAGAGAGTGTGAGAACGAGCTTTTAAGAGAGTCCGTCTCGTTGGCGACTTCGTCGGTCAATGCACTTGCTTCATTAGTAGCGTGCAATTTTTATTATGGTGTTTAAATGGGGTGTTTTTGAGCAACTTTTGAGGAATGATCTATCGTAAAATTTAGTCACACTTAATAAAAATTATTTCTCAAAATCTAAAAATCTACTTTTGTTGAATTTTTCCATTTGGATATAAAAGCTGTTTGGTAATTAAAACAGTTGCACAATAATTTTAATATTCAAACCTGAATAATGCAGTAATTTTTTGCAAACGCTTTATTTTGGAGAAGGCGATCTATCGTTTCCTGATTATTGCATACTCTGCAAAGATGGAATGTTTTGGAAAATATTAAGAATTGAGTTCCCATCCAAAATATTTTATCGGAGCTTCTAAATGTCTCGGAGAAACTGGGGGAAACCATTTTTCCGATTTTTTAAGGAAAAGCAGCGATTTCTAAAGAACGAGCTAATCTGCTCAGTTCTTACATCCAAAATTCCATTTTAAATTGAATTTGGTTGAGCGGCAAGGTTTTCGGAGGTCAATGGGCGGAGCTATCCCGGCTTCTAGGAACGGCACTCCCGCTCGGCTTTCTGTCTGAGTCGATAATAAATGAGGAGCTCCGCCCCTGACATTGAAACAGAATCTCCGATACTTTATTCAGTCGATTTGAAACTACTATCGGTATTGTTTGACGATAACAATGCGTGATAAATGAGATATAAGAAATGTATTAATAATACTAAAACTTCTGACGTAACAAATATATGTAATAAAAAAAATTTATGGCGAAATCTAACGTAATAATTTATGTAATAAAAATATAATACTATGCGGGATATGGGAAATTGATAATGTAAAATATATTTACGTGATACTAGTAGCAACATACAAAATAAACGTTTTTAACATATTTAAATTGTAATATACTAACTTATTATTAAGTAATACATTTATATATATGTATAAACTATTCTAAAGAAAAGTGTTTCCAATAACAAGATGTTATGCGTCTTGCTAGTGTAAGACCGTCGAGGTCACGAGGGATGTCCTAGAAACATGGCCTCATACACAAGCCAACACTTGAAGTCATTAAAAGATTACGTTTCTGCACGATCTTGAAAGAGCGTTTAAATGAAATCTGCCCGCATAATCGTGGCATTCGTTTCCTGACCCATCCTGCCATTCACAAAAATCCCAATCGCGTCGTTTCTCAGCCACCTCCCATCCGGTCCTCGGCTCATCTTTCAAAAGGTCGTGTGTAGGCAGCAGATGAGATAAGTGCCGCAAAAACACGAGTTCCGTAACATGCTGTTGCCCACGCATCGATGACTCCTCCTTCACATTCCGATGAAACGGGAAACGGAAGAAAAACCGCGCGCCCGACGTAATATCCAACGTTTACGACCCTCGCTCCGCCCCTTAAGGCAGTTTGATATTTCAGGTTTACAGTAACTATATAGCCACATAGAGACAATTACGCCCTTATCGTTTATAAAGCGCAACCATGCAACCGTAACCTCTCACACTACTTGCGAAAAGATTTGGGACAGAAATGTCACACAGAAAGAAACGATATATAACATCGAGACATCACTTTGACCGCTGAAGAAGCGGAAAGAAGCCATGTTCCACGTAACATATTCGGTATGTACTTAATGTTAATGACTGCTTTCAATATAACATTATGACTGCATGTCTGTTATATTAAAACAGGCCAGAAATGGGTTTAATTAATATTACTCAATAATATAATATAAAAAGGCAAACTGGGCGAATAACACAGCAAAGAAAAACAGTGAAATATTAAATCACTTTGGTCATTAATTAAAATCGCATGAAATTTTTGTAAATTAATTTTCCCTATGTTAATTAAAATTAAAACCCTCAGGAAAGGATTGGGGAACAAAGACCATAAATAAAACACAACAATGGTGGACATCACTTTGACTACTGAAAGAAGCCGAAAGAGGCAATGTTTAATAATGATACATGTTTTTTCAATATTTTAGTGATCTTAGTGCCTGTTATAAAAATTAAATTTTTTCTACATTGATATTACATTTAAACAGGCCAAAAACAATTTTATTTAATGTAACTCAATAATATTAGAATGCAAAATGGACGAAAAACAATGCTTTAAAATATGGAAACAGTAAACTTTGCTAATTTAATTTATTATAATTTAATTTATTATAATTTAATTTAATTCATTAAGCAAGCATGCCAATAATTTTAATTACTGTTCAGAATATTAACCAAAATTTAAACTCCAGGAAACGGGTGAGGTTTGGAAGGTTTTAATATAATATTAAAAAACACTGCTCAACGTATTGTGTGCCTTTTGAGAATATGTAAGCTAGTCCATAACTTTGAGGTTAGTATATTACTGCATCAAAGGCAAGAAGAAAGTGGAAGGCAGTGATTCAGATCGCCGGTTTCCCTCCCGACTTCCTGTTTTTCCTCCGACTCTTTCAATTTCGCCCGCTGCCAAGTAGGTCGCAATTAAAAATTACATTTTTCTGCGGGGCTAGCATATATATCCAGACAGAAAGTTTAGCTACCAGGAAGGAATGAGCTAAGGAAAGTGCCGCTTCCGGTCGCCCATGAGGGATGATACATATATATACCTCGCTGATTTCGTCGTATTCGTATGTATATCACACAAAGAAAGAGCGGGATCAAGACTGAGAGGAGCTTAGATAATTCCCGGAGACACGATGAGACACCATCGGTTCCAACCTCAATTCGGCTGTAGGAGCCGTCAGTCAAAACATCTTTTGATGAAGTATTAGTATACTCTCCTCGTCATAATATGAAGTACTCACAGTAGTTGGCTATTACTACAAGCCAATTAAAGCCATCAATTGCGGCCCGAATACCCGGCGAAAACTGGAGCGTGGGAAAAGTTATTCCAATCTCTCTCTCTCTCTCTATATATATATATATACATGTGTGTGTATGTAATGTCAGTGGTACGAGGTACTGGTAAATAACAGGCATCACTCGTATGCTGCTGGAAAAAAGTCGATAGAGTCCTCGTCGGGGGAAGATTCGTAAACAGTAGTTAGGGGAGAGATGAAGTAACCCAGTTTCCCGGTTAATTGTGTCGTTTACAAAACGCAACCGTCACACTACTGTCTGTCTGCCTGCCTGCTTGTTCTTAATTTACGCGAGAAATCTCCTCCACATATATTCTTTAAAGGCCAATGTTGTTGCGTAAATTCGTTAGTGTCAGAGTCAATTAAAAGCGTTCCTTATCTCCATTCTTGTCGCGCGCCTTTACTGGGATTTTTTTGGCATTTTACGGCGGGGAGAGCGACACGGAGTGTCGTGAATAATTGGATTACGTTAGACATACACGCTGTTGTCGGTAATAAAATGGATGATTAAAGGGCGGGATACCCTACAAAAATATTAGATTCTTCGTCGCTTTTTTATACGGTGTAGTATATTTTGTTTCTTACGTAAAAAATGTTTTTATTTTCCTATGAAGTATTCAGTCATTATAATACATGGTGTATAATATAAAAATGAATAATAATATATAATAATAGTGTGTTATATATAATTATATTAAGTAATATATAATAATAGTATATAATTTATAATTATAATAAGCAATATATAATAAATTATAAATGATATCATACGAATAAAAATATTTTATTTTCCTATAAAGTATTTATTTATTAAAATAATATTGTAACTTATTTATAAAACTAACAATGTATATTTTAGTTTAGGATTCTACAACAAATACCGTACTAGACATGTATGGCATTGTTAATTCGGACGATAACCTTGAAATGGGTTGTTTGTTGTTTGTGTTTAAGGCTTGGTAAGGAAATCGGGAGTAAATGGCTCTTCCGAATGAGTGAGCCGGAACCGCGCCAGAATGCATGTGTGGGTTTTAAACATCTGTCCCGTTGAATGGTCCACAAACGCTCAAACAAAAGTGAACGTGCGCGTCAAGCAACCGTCGACCTATGCTGTTTCCGGTCAGCGCTGAAGGATAATCATTGCTTTGATGAAGTTCCGTCAAAATGCGCACTTACAGTACACAAAAATGTAATTGGCACAATGCCCGACCCCCGTAAATATGAAAAATAATGAAAATTAAATCAACCGCATTTTAGCTATAAAAAATCACTAGCAAAGCAGTTTCTCGCTGTCCTTGGTTACGTTAGATAATTTGACCGCTTATTTCATTTTGTGCATTTATTTTTATTATAAATTTAGAGCAACTGCTTTAAAAATTTTGCATTTTTTTTATGATGGCTTTATTCCCAATTTTGTCCAGCGTAAATGTTTTTATTAAAAACGCAGTGGTCCCTCCTTTGTTTTGCGGTTGATGTTTTTCTTTAAAGGTATACAACGTAAACGAAAAGTAGAAGGGAAAGCATGCAACTAAATGATATACACATTTTGTAGCTAGCAAACTGATCGATTTACTCAGGGAACAAAAATTCAGAATACAATTTTAATAGCCTAGTTGTTTGCCATCCGATTTTACACAATCTATTTAAATGTAGCTAAATTTAGTATATTAAAAATGAAATATCATTCTTTTTCCACACTTTTTTACGCATGATGATGCATTTTTTTATTGCTCCCAGACAGTGCGTAATACACAGGGGGACCCGTCTCTAGGTCGCTTCCCTTGAACAGCACTACCCCAGACACTGACAGGGACGCTGGAGTGGAGTAAGTAGTGTGTAGCCGAGCGTAAAAGACAATTTGGTAATCTAAATTCCTTCAATCATCGAGATTTACTCTTGCGATAAAAAAAACAGTGAGAGATCGGTGAACAGAGAAGTTCGTCGACCCGGTATAATAAAAAAGGAGACGAAAAATATGATTTTTTATTCCTCAAAGAGAATCCAGACCACACACTCATCTTCCCGGAGATAGGAACTTGCCTGCGCCATTAGGGCGTTTATTGAGTGGAACAGCCTTGACATTTGTCTCACTTGGTCGGCTTTCTTTACGCGGTCTACTTACTCTCCACACGGAAAGGGAAGATTTTTTTCCGCCTTAGAAATTGTACTTCGGTAATATGTTGCGGGGGGAATAGGCACGAAAGCGGGTTACGAAGTCGCCTTGACCACCGACCGGAAGCATGCATAGCGAGCTGGAAATCCGTCCGCTGTGTGGAGAATTATACAAGCCTCTACTTAACAGTGGATATAGTTTACATTTTTAGCCACTGAACACTCAATTTCATGTCAGTCTGGTTCGTAGAATTATTCCCCAATAATTGTTTCTTATAAAAAAATACTAATGTTTTCAAGATCTGGTTGGAAATTTTTTTAATCTTCTTTCAGACACCAAATTAAATAATTAAATTAATAGATGTAACCTGTTATGAATATTTACAAAATACGACACGGATTTTTTTTTAAAGAAATGCTTTATATTTTATTTTACCCTTTTAAATTTAATTCTGTTTAATTTATCACTAACTGAATAAAATTAACAAACTAATTTTAGCTTCATCCACCTTTTTCGCCAAATTTTCAATAACTTAACTTTCTTAAACTTCGTTTTTCAGGCAAATGAAGAAAGCTAAGTCCAAGCAATTAGTTGATAAAAGTTGTATTATAAATTTAGTTTCGCTTAGTTTTGTCGTCACTAACAATTACTTTTCAAAACACCTCCTTATTATTTTCCTAAATATAAATCTAAAAGCAATAGAACGTTAACCCGGGAACAAAAAATAAGCCCACGTGTTGTACCATAATAAATAACAAATTCTCGCTCGATAAAAGCAAAAAACGTGTAAACGCACAGCCACACTCGATCGAACATGGGATCGTGCGTGGATCCATCCACCCGCCCTTGAGGAGCTCATATTTTGGCGGGGAAAAAAACGGTTGATTTGGCTAGCTGATAAATAAATCAAGCCGATACACATCTCAGCGTAGCACACACACATGAAGCGTGTTTCCGCGAGTCAGCCGTCACAATTTACAAGATTTTCATCAATTCTCAGTTCTTTTTTCTCTCGCCATTTACTGCACGTACATTTGTGTTTTGTACTATGTATGTGGAACTGTGCCCGAAAATCTAATCTTCTGGGAAGACACGAGCCACCCCACATGTATCCATCCCTCAAGCACACACAGACACACACAGACACATACAGACAGACACACTCACACGACAGCGAGACAACTATTCCCTTGAGAAATTCACACAGCAGACAGACCCTCACTCAAAGAAACTGTTTTCATTAAAGTCGCGCGCGAGTTTCCCCCACGGACAGACAAATTAAAAATACGCAAAAAAATCGCATCTTCACTTACACACACTTCTGTTGGTGTTGAAAGTTTCGGCACGCTCGTCCGGATTCAGCGATTCCTTATTCCCATGAAAGACAATCACGAAATATGAGCCTACAAAATTTTATCTAAATTTTAAAAGACCTGAAGAGATGAGCTCTTCTATGAAGAAGAAATTTCGACTAGTCAGTTTCAAGGTTCTGGATAAATTAAACTTGAAGTGTCAGACAGAGAGGGAGTAAGACGTCAAGTGCACTTCTGGGTATAATTGGTGAGTGGTAAACTTGTATCTTTATACGTGTCTACTTTTTTGTACAGTAAGTAGTACGGAACTCCTGATCTTGAAGTGGAAGAGACTCTTCTCGGAGGGCGTCCCTTGTGGCTGGCTGCAGCACGAAAAGGGGCTTGCAAAAAATCAAGATCATATTGCGTGCGTGTTGAAAAGTGTGTCTCATACTGCGTAATTATAAATTGTCTGTCCGGGTCAGTGTAGGGAGTAGTCTGAGTTTTCCCTCGACAGGGACGGAGCCAAATTAGAATACTGCACGTAAGTTGGTTGTCGAGGTTCTTTACTGTTGAAGAAAGGGTAAAAGAGCGAGACGCTAGCAGTTCAGCCGGAAACCGAAAGAGGCACACAGACACTGGCCAAGCCGAAACAAACAGAGGCTAAAATCGCAGACACAGATACAGACGCAGACACGGGAATGAACATAGATACGGACACAGACACACACAGACGCAGACACGGGAATGGACATAGATACGGACACAGACACAGACACAGACACAGACACAGACACAGACACAGACACAGACACAGACACAGACACAGACACAGACCTAAATAACTGATTTTCATAGTTTTTTTTCCGTCGTCCCTGTCAACTGTCCCAGAACTGAGCATATAATTTCGAAGAGTGGCAATTAGCCGGTGGCGGTCAGTAGGGTTTCGGGTTTCATCACACCCTCGCAGACAGGCGCCCAGTCCCGCCGAAACGGCATTAGCCCTCCCCCTCCCCCCCCGTAAGAATGGCAGTGCGAGCGGAAAATGGCGCGACAACTCTGTCATCGTGGCATGCTAACCGAGACGACATGTGCCATGTAACTAACTCGGGCCCGTGCATTAGACCTCGACGGCCCCGCAAATGTGCCAGCTCTCTTCGCTGCTAAGAAAAGCGATAAATGTTAATTGCTCGAAGACCTAGTTTCCCCCTCACACTCGCCTTCTGCGGGCGAGGGAACTTTACGAGCCGGAAACCCACAACTTAATCGCATGAATCAAGCCATAAGACTCTAACCCACTGCCACAGAAAACTGACGGCTTGATTGCGGAGAACCATGACGGCGAACCATCTGGGTTCTTGGAATGGTTTTTTTAAACTAATGTGGTCTTACGTTTGTTTGCGACGTGCTCAAGGGCGGAGCAAGTGAGAAACAAACAACCTCGGCAATTCAGAGACAGAGTGGTATACAGACTAACAGAAACCAGACAGGCAGACAGGCAGACAGACAGACAGACAGACAGACAGACAGACAGACAGACAGACAGACAGACAGACAGACAGACAAACCGAGCAAGTTTTCACAAAGATAACTATGCGTTCACTAAAAATTTACTCCCCTCCCCCATTTCACGCTCAAAAAATGATCTCCAGCCATTTTAGAGCACATTCAACTGTTCGATAAACGTTTTCGGGAATACAAAATGTGGGGTACTTTTCTGTTCGCGAGCTTTGACACTTGCCCAAAAACAAGAGGACAACGTGCTGGTATCTTATTTTTGCGTTACCTAGCCTGTACGTCCCCGAAAGAAAGAAAGAAAGAAAGAAAGCACATGACGATATAGTATTCGGAGTTACAGCAGCACGAGAACTCGTTAGTGGGTCATGCTCTTGAAGCTATGCGGAGAGGGTGAAGCGTCTGGATGAAACTCTAGATAAACGGCACAATTAAGCGCGTTTTGAGGACAACGCGTTTCGTTAACCAACATATATTACCATTACAGCACACTCGGCAATAAAAGACGCAACGCCGCGAGTTTGCACCGCAAAACATGTCGGCTTTAGCACGACCCGGACTGAGGGGCAGACAGCTGAACTGGAAATTTGATCATCCACATTACTGATGTCTGAACTTTTGTAACAAGATATATGAGAGCAGTTCCAAGGAGATGTGGTGGGCTTACCGGGCAAATTCAGTTGACCTTGATGTTGAAGTGTATTTCGCAAGGATACGCAAAATTAAATAGGACTTGAGTAAAGGCAGGCTGAAGGGACACCAAAAACAGTCACCGTTTTTAATGCTGATGCAAATAAAAATTCAGAATGTGTCGTAAAAATATTTATGTAATAATAAAAATAAAAACAGTAAAAATATCAAAAGTTCTTATTCGAAGAAGGACAAGATGTAGACAAGACGTGCCAGGAAGCAGGATAATAAAGCTCGACTTCACAGCACTGAAGAAAAGAGTTTCGTTCTGTTGACGGAACGCAATGCTGGTCTCCTTTATCGCGTATTTACATTCTTTCGTTGTTTTGTTGTGCGGGGCAACCTAAGTCGGGTAGATGCAGCGGAGTAGCTCTCCGTGTTTTTCCTTATCCGTCCCTGTCTGATGTTATTCAAATTCCTCGTTTGTTTCCCGCCAAGTTGTGGTGTGCATTAAATACCTTTCTTTAAATACTTCGCGTTGTAGTACAGCTCAACCCCGCAAGTTAGTAATATTACTTTAAAACACATTTTTAGTCATGTATGCTACGTATAACAGGCTATACTTTATTTAAAATATCCTGGATTTAAATTGAATACTTAAAGAAATTAACTAAAATGACGCTTTGCTTTTTGTTTCTGTTGTTGGTATTAAGTAGTTTTCTCCAGTTGTACGACTTAAGCTCCTGACATGAACCGGGAGGGCACCCTCTTGTGCAGTCAGTTACTGTCTAGTCGGTTTAAGGCAAGGTTTATTAAGAACGTTATTTTTTCCCCGTTTATATAGTTAAATTAAATTGTGCATTAGGTTGTTAACAATTCGCATAACTAAATTTAAGCTAACATATTTCGAATTAAACAGTTAAATTATTAGAGTTAAATAACAGTTACAGGGGTACCCCATTTACACGCCACCACTTTTTTACTTCTCCAACCCTTTGCTCCGCTTTGATTTTTTTCAAATCCGAAATCGAAGCTCAATAGTACAATCAATGATCTGTGTCAGGAGAGTTTTTTGGTATTGTAACTTGAACTGTTGCCAGGAACGAGCTATTTGCCCAAACATGCCCATCAAGTTCGGCCAGGCGTCGCGGGATTTTCCACGCTTTTCACATGTTTTAGCAATTTTGTACTTCAACATGCAGAAAGCTTGGTTCTTCGTGATTTTCTATGGTTCTTAAACTTAAACACCAGAAATCGAGACTATACACAAACCTCGACCAGCCTTATCTTTTTTTTGCCGCTTATCAAAAAATTTCAACTGGAATTAAAAATATATGGAGCGAAAAATGCCCCATATTTTGAACCATTGCCAAGATTGTTAAGGTCAATTAGAAACAAATTGAATTGTTTTTGCCAAAATCAGCTGATTGAAAATCCAGCACGCTGAGCTTTGCAAACGATTTTGGAAAAACGGTTGACATTGTGCCGCGGATGATGTTGTAACATCCAGAATCACTCAAAATGCAGGAAAAATTTTGTTTTATTGTTGTCCAAAATTAGATTTGGAAAAATGTTAAAAGTGTGTATACAAGTTGAGAATTGGCGAGGAGGTCGCGTGTGAATCATTTACCCCTGTAAATAATAGTTCAGTAATAATTCGCATATCGCGCAGTCTCAAAAGGGAGCCTGCTCCGATAGAGCGTATAGACTGTGACACGATACAATCCCTAACCCTGGCGACAAGAATGACAGTAATTCGAACTTTAATTGAAATCCTTTATGGTTCTCGAAATAATTAGAGCAATGAAATTCACAATGAGAAAGATACTTTGAGTAAAAAACGCCTGACCAGTGGTCACTTGGTCTGTACTCGTCCTTTACCAACGCTACAGGTATAATGGAACTCTCTGTTGAACAAACCTATTGAAATCTACTCTGGAAAAACTTCTAAGTTCCAATAAAATTGGTGTCATAAATGGTACTCCGTTCGGTCACCTTTTTTACTTCAGGGACTAAAAAGAGTTACAAGCTGCTTTATCACGCAATGTGGAACTGTATTCAAGAGAGTAACCGTATTTTGGATAGTGCTATCCGGAGGGTAAATGGAATTACGGACAAGATAAAGCAATACACGGGAAGACTTTGGAAAATTCGAGTTTGTTATGTTTACGTTAATTGGACGACATTTTTCCCCCACGCGATCGCGTCTGTCAAGCATTATAAAGATGTCTCGCGCTAATTTCCCCGTTGTGACAGATGGTCGTCAAAAAAATGTGTAACGTGGACTGGTGGTTCAACGCCATGGTACTCGACTGTGGCGGCACTGGGTTGACAGGGAACCGCGATGATTATTCTGACTGACATAACGTTTTCTTGCGACCGGAAACTTCGCGTGCTGCTTCAAAGGAAATACTTCTTTTCCCGATCATTACGTACCCATCTTCACCTCTCTCCGCGGATATTCCAACAGCGGTGAATACTGAGAGAGGGACCTACGCGGAAATGTTACGGATACTCATCCCGCTTTTAGCTTCGCTTCACTGGACGATGACGGAGAAATAGAGTAGCCCAATTTCCTGCGCTGTAATCGGGTCAGGGCATGTTGTATGTGTTGCCGTAACCGAGGCATTCCGTATCATTATTTTAAAGAGACCAGGAGGAGCAAAAGAGGCGTGTATAAAACCTTCATAAGCTGCGATAAATGACAGCTTTATGCAATGTTAAAAAACCGGACTTGTGGTATTTGAGATTGTTATGGCGAGAGAGGTTAAAAATGACTGCATGGTTTGTCGTAATTTCACGCGCCATTGAACTAAATTTCACACTTCACGTCCTTCTTTCAGGGGGAACTTTTTTATACTCTTTGTTTAAAACAAAACCTTAAATGGCTCAACCATGACCTCTCAGTAATCGGGTTAGAGTCAAAGCGTGAAGTGTTGCCGTAATCGAAGCATTATTTTAAAGAGGCCAAGAAAAGCAAATGAGCCTTGTCCAAAAACTTTCCTAAGTTGCCTATTTCCTAAGTTGCGATAAATGATGGCTTTATGCAATGTTAAAAAACCAGACTTGTGGTGTTGGAGATAGTTATGGCGAGAGGTTATAAAGGACTGTGCGGTCTGTCGTAATTTCCCGCTCCATTGACATAAATCCGAACTTGACTTCTTTCTTTTAGAGGGAAAGTTTTTTAAACATTTAAAAAAAATCTAACATTTGATCCCATCTGACTTGGGACGATTTTCAGAAGGGGAACGCAACATATCTTCAATTGATTTTTTTAAATTCTGTTCAATATCAGTGATGATTTATAAAACTTATTTCATTGGTGTGGCTCTGAAAACTTAACTGACAAATTTCAACTTCCGAAAACACTGGAAGATTTCATTTTCTCTGGTTTTACTGTCAAAACTTTTTAATTTTTTGAAAAGCTTTTATTGGATGTTTTTCAACAGTTTGTTTTCTTTTCAATTTCGGCATCAGCAGAATCGTTTTCGGATATCAGGGGAGCTATAGTTCAGATTCAATATAGTCCAGACACTTCCGAGTGCTATTCCAGAAATAACCCATAACTCCGCCCCCTGTATCCCAAAGCAATTTTGCTGATGCTGTTTGATTCCAAATTCAATGTGGAGAGGGACAGTGTCAAAAATCATGAAGTCAACACTTTCATGAAATTTGAAAAGTTGAAAAAAAAGGGAAAATTGAATCTTCCAGACTACGTTCCAGTGTTTTCCTCACTTTGGAATTCCGCCATAAACATTTTTCAGAGCTACATGAATAAAATTAATTTTAGAAATCTTTCTAATCTTGGAATAATTTAATCAAATTAAGTGGCGTCAGTTATTTGGTGAACAAAGCTGTACATCTATGACGCTCGGTTCAATAAATCCCCCATTCTAATCCTAAATAAATACTGAAAAATCATTACTGAATAATATAATTTATCTAGTAAACCAAAATTACATCATCAGCTTCGCATACTCCTCCTCGCCATTACTCCCACTTCTCCCCACTCCTCCTGAAAGTTGGAGTGTTGGCTGAAATTTAGAGATTATGATTTTGTGAATTGTTGCTTGATTAACGTTCGGCAGAAATGATTGAACTTGATCATGTTTTGCTTTTCTTGAGTAAAATAGGTCTCCGAAGACTATCAGCTGGCTGAATTTCTAAAATACTTACCTTTTGCTTTTCTTAAGTTAATCATCTATTAATCACCTACAAAAATAATTATCTGAGTCGCATTGCTGATCGGCACGTGGCCAATGCTCAAAGAAGGTGTTCTAAGTTCACAAAACAGGATGAAAAACCCAAAGTACAATTGAAACTAATATTGATTGATTGATTGATTTTTTCACCAAATATGGTCCGGAAAAGTCCAAGAAACAGTTTGTATCGCAGGATTTTTATCTCACTCGACGATGAACAGTGGTCAGCTAAAATATATAAATTTTTCAAAGTCACCCAAAAAATAAAATTTAGATTTAAATTAAATTAAAATTAACTTTTTTCTTAATTGAATGGAACTATACAAGGAAAAAATACTTTGAGTTCTCAAATTGGGTCCACTCTGATACCGGGCGTTAATGGGTTAGGTTAAGTCAAGTAGCCTCAGTGGAGCGCTTTTTGTAGTAGCAAAAGTAGAGCTTCATCCCGCTGGACGCAACATCCGTCGCTGTGACAAACGGTGCAATGCCCAGGACGGCGCCCTTCCTTAGTGTTTGTATCTGCAGCTGCGATTCCATCCCAATTACTCGTTGACACTGCCCCCCACTGGACATTAATGTGAAAGGATGACTCGGCGGGAGGATGATGGCCTCGTCCACCGGTCGATCACGTCGACAGCAGAACTCAAAGACCGTTTTCGAGCTGGTGTAGACTCCGCTGGGTAAGGCCTCCGTGTCGGAGGTCAGACTCCAGGACGGCGTCGCGATGGAGCCCTCGTCAAACCCGGTGGGACATTCATGCTTCCGGAAGATGCAGTACGACCCCATCGGCCAGTTCGTCTGACCTAATAATATGACGAAAAAAGTAGACTTAAGTGACCTGTCGGTTCTCATTTGGTTCAAACTTCAGATTTATTTGAAACCTAAATAAAATAAAATTATTCATCAACTCAAGGCATAAAATTACCATTAAAGATTCAATCACAGACGTTATTCATTCGGGGGAGGGGGTTAAAGGGTAATGGCTCCCTACGTGGTAGAATAGTAACAAGAAAATACTAGTTAAGGCTTAAAAATAACTTTTTTTGCCGAGTATTGTATTTAGGTATCTAAATTTAGAAATTAAATTTATTATTAAAATTAAAATATTATTTAATTAAAATTTAGGTACTCTGTAATTTTTGTAATTAAAATTGCTCGCCGCACATTTTATTTTGTTTAAGACTTTCGAATGGCCCTCTCAAATTTTTTAATTTAAATCGTGTAAATTTACCCGTTTCCCTCCCATTCCCAACGTATTCTAAAAGTATGAGAAACAATTCGGACGATTGTTTGAGGTTCTGAGAACGGTTTCATCCATGTTAAATTGCTTAATGAATCTGCTTAATGAGTCAATCCGTGGCAGATTGAGGAGAACAATCAACAGAAATGGCCAGAAATTGCTCAAAACAGATTTCTAATGTCATGTCGGTGCAAAATCAGTTCGAAGCTAGTTTTCAGAAGTAAACTGATTCGATGTAGTTTAGCGCGTTAGTTTTGAAGCAAACCAAACTAATGTCCAGTTCTAAATCTGGTGAAATAGCATTGCCATCGCTAGATTCTTCTCACCGGCCGCGCTATCCACGTCTTTAACGCAGAATTTCAAAGTCAGCTTCCCGAATCCGCCCTTCTTCCCGTACGGCACAAGGTCCATGTCATAAAGTGTGGATGGTAAGGATGTGAGGTACATTCCGAGGGTGTCAAGGAAGACGCGTTTGCCAGAGCTGAACCAGACGCTGCTGCCGTCCGTTTCCGGACAATTTGTGGTCTTGATCAAAGCATAAGAGCCTGCAAAGAAAACAAGGTACATGCCTTGCAGCGACAAGGGAAAGCGTTCGTTCATCCGTCTCTCTGCCCTCTGCCGTTTGCCCCTCCGCCCTAGTCTCCGCCCTAGTCTCCATCCCTCCGTCCGTTCTTCCGACTTTCCGTCCGTCCGTCCGTCTGTCTGTCCGGCTGACCGTCCGTCCGTCTGTCTGTCCGGCTGACCGTCCATCCGTCCGTCCGCCTGTCCGCCCGTCCGCCAATTCATCCGTCTCTTCGTCTCTCCATCCATCCATCCCTTCATTCCTCCGTCCCTCTGTCCCTCCGTCTGCCCGTCTGTTCTTCTGTTTATCCGTCTTTCCGTTTGAGGGACCGACTCCCACGGCCCTGTCTCTCATTGAACTGGACTGCCATTTGATCCACAATCCACTACTCCGTCTCGCATCTTGTTTCCGATCTCACCTCTCGTTGTAATCGTACATCCACCACAAATTTATGTCTTCCTTCGCACATCCGAACTCTCAAGACTACACGGACCCCAATTCTACTCTAGGCTTACCTTTTGGCCAGTCAATCTTAAATTCCCGCTGCAAGGGTAAGAAGACCGTCGTTTCCGGTTGCACAGGGTACTCCAACAGCGCCTGCTTGATGTTACTCTGAATCCACCTAACATTGCCCCCATCCTCCAATGCGGGGCACAAATTGTCAACCGATTTTGCAATGAATTCCCTTGTCACAAACTTATCCAACCTTCGCAGCGTTAAGTGGACTGGTGATGGTGCCGTCACCGACCCCGCTGTAAACCTCCATTTCCGGAAGGTCGAATTTCCAGCCGTGGTTAAATCCACAAAGGTCTGAATGATTCCAGAGTCCTGAAAGCATGTCATAACCAAAACCAAGTTAGATCCACTTAAAATTTAAATCGATCTAAATACTTCAGATTCTGGTCTGGTCCGAAACTTCAAAGTGATTTCACAAACTAGTTGGTGTAGTTTTGCCAAACCTTCAGTTCAGCAATCAACAACTGCAAGCTAAAAAAATTCGAAGTTGTCTTCGCCCAAGAACGATTTAAAAACGACCAGAAAATCATTAAAAAACACATTGTAAGTTTTTTTAACTGCAGATTTTAAATTTTTGATTAGATAAAATTAGATCTTATTTGACATTTTAATTAGATTTTTAATTTTTTTAAACAACATTCTCTTTTATTTTGGATTAGATTACGTTTTGTTTGTTTTAAAACTTTAACTGAAATTTAAATTGTATTTTGTTTTAACTACAATTTTGTTACTACCCTTTTGAATTATTATGATTTTTTTAACTACTCTGTATCTTCTACCTGGAGATTATTCGAACTATACGCGGCCGTGGAGTTGTCCACCCTCACTGTGAGGATCTTTGTCAGCGCGGCGGTCGTCGCCAGCAGGGAATTGACCATGGCAAAGGGCACTTCGTACCGGGTGATGTCCATCCGTCCGACCTTGACCGCGACGATAACATGCGTGCCCCAGGCCGTGATGAAGCGACGGTAAGTGTCGGCGTCATACTCCACCGGGAGCTCACAGAGTGTGAGGACAAACTCACTGGTCAGTTTAGTGTTCTCCTTGTGGTTGTAGCGCAGCTCACCGGACACGGCGACGTTGCGTTTCTCGGTGATGATACTCTTGGTGTGCTCAATCATGTCGGTGGCCTCGGCGATCGGAGAACTGCGAAGGCCGGCGAACGTCCCCTCGAGTGGTAGCAGCTGAATGAAAAGTACAAGTGTTATTTCACCGATAAATGAATTGCGCTTTTCTCTCTCTCTCGAATACTTTTAGGAAATGCGTGCTCTAATATATGGGTCACTAAGCCAATGTATGTGGCGTGATATTTTCTTCGTTAGTCACATCAGAATAGGAGTTCAATGGCGAAACTTGTTTCCTTTTTATTCTTAATAAATGAGACTGTATTTCGCTTATGTAAACGTACCTCAATATAACGGAGGTTTTATTTAATTTCTGATTTTCTTTTGAATAAAATGTTCATTTGCATTGTGTAGATTTTGCGGAAAAAAAACTTGAACAATATCTTAAGAGGAAGGAAAATATAAACTAAATTAAAAATAACCCAAAAGTTTTACAAACTAATAACATGGCTTTTAGTTATTTTAGCGGACGAAATACAAATTAAACTAAAACTTCTATTCACGAAAAATTTCGATGGAGAAACCAATAAAAACCACTAAAATTACGTGACTACTTTGGACTTAAACTAGACTAAAACTTTTAATCACGAAAAGACACAATACTAAAAATCTTTAGTGACCAATTTTCAATTTTTCAAATAAGTTAATTAGTTTTAGCTTCCTAATTTCTTAACAAAGATATCTTTTAAATATTTCACTTCTAAAGAAGTGCAATAAAAAAATTCAACCGCGCTCATATCGGTACTTGCAGGTTTATCTATTTGTCTTTTGACTGAAATTATTAGTTTACTGTATATACATAAATAGAGAATTGCTAAAGAATTAACAAATTTCCTTTACGATTTCCCATTAATTTGAACTTGTTTTCAGTTTTTTTAATACGCATAATTATCATGCGGTTTTAAACAATAAACGTCTTTTTGCCCAGGCGGATTTTCGACACTTACAGCTTCCTCCGATTCGAATTCCCAAGCCGCGGAGTAAAGTTTCTGATATTGGACAAGGTCCGCAACAAGGCTGAACTGATCGTCGGATATTCCATCGGGTATTTCCGTGCAGATGGCCTCAGTGGGACAGTAGTCATCCGGCGCGGAGAAGCTCTTCTTCAGCACCATGTTGGTCAAGCGAAATCCGGGATCCGGTCCGCCGCTGGCAAAACGCGCTCCGTCATTGTTCCCGAAGAGAATATTGTAGCCCGCACCGACGTAGCCAGCTCCTGCGGGGAGAAGGCGCGCTTGAAGGTGGGGCAGGATGGTGAAGATGATCCCGATGGTTGGCAGAAACATGTCCGAAAACACAGTGCACCGCTGTTATGTCTACGCTTATGCATGCTCTGCTTTGCCGCGCGGATCATTACTTTAACGTAATACCGATGAACATCACATAACATCATCGCGGACTCTGTCGCATGCAGCATAGAAAACGAGGTTGTAGTTCGACGTTTTGACCAACTGTATTTATTTCCCCGAGGGCTGTCCCTCGCTGTCATATTAATTGTCTTACATCAAATGAACGCACATTAATCGGATCAGCTTTGTTGTTGGCTCTCAGCTAACTAACGAGTTTGTGCTTCCAATTGAACCGAACAATGGCGGGCTGAGGTCGGTTTGAAAGGAATGGCAAGCCTGCTTAGGGAGTGGGGGGGGGGCAGCAAAAACAAGGGGAGCTTTGTTCTAAGGGGTTTTGTTTGCGCCTCCAGCGAGCTGAGCAGTGGCGGATTGAGACAGGCATGAAGGGAATGGGAAGCCTGCTGGGGGGGGGGGCGTAACAAAAATACATTTTGCCGCCAAAAAATCTGTCTCGAGCGGCCTTAGGTTTCAAGCTCCCTCCTTCCCCCTTGAGTCATCATAACAGATTCAATAATTTTGGAAAGTCCAATTGTTTCTCCATCGTTAGGTGTCGCAACCCCGAGATTTAGACATTAGTCGCATAAATGGTGTGATATTAACCACCGATGTGAAGATAAAAGTTGATGTTTAGGTTT
>LRSR01013191.1:0-12564 GCA_001579985.1 Hypsibius dujardini | reverse complement strand
CTTGATCATACGGAAGCGGACAGAACAACCAAGAACAGGGGAGTAAGATCTATATTCGATATTGGCATCATGAATACCGAAGGTGAACACCGGCCGAGGAGCGGTCACAAATCCATTGAGAAAATAAAAATACAGATTCACAAAAAGTGGTGCGAAGAGCCGCAATGTGAAAGAAGGAAACTTTAAAGAATAAAAGGTGTACAACGCTGTTTAACGTCGCGCCAGACCGCACGCGGACAATTCAAAGGAACATTCGGCGAAACATGAACGGTCGCAACACTTAGAGGGCGTGATGCGGCGAGACAAAAGACGGAGAAGTCTTCATTAGTTATAAGGGGTCATCCACGTATTAGGTAACCAAAAATCCGTAAAATTTTATCACTCGTCCACCCCTGTCATCAAATAAAATCAGTAAAACGACCACCCTTGTTTGGTAATCACAACATAATCATGAACCGACCACCTTCCATATCCATTTTTGTTTCAAATGGACGCTCAATTTTTTTTATACAGTGTTGGCACCCACCCTCTGCCCTACGTAATCAATAGTAATCACCTCACGAAAGGACCTTCCCGTTTGTCATTAAAAGTAATCACAAGTCCAGACTACCTAACGACCCTCCCTTGATTACGTAATATGTGGATGACGCCTAAACAGATTTAGAGAACTATATCTTTCCCATCAGGCGAAGCGGAATAGTCAGGAACTCCAAGTCTATTCATTCCTCCGTAACGGCCTCCATCACGTTAGTGTTCTTGAACGCGGACGACAAATTCAGTATGGCTAGACTTCTCACGCCAATAACCGAGAACAAACACTGATGAAGCCATTGCAGGTAGAGCTCCGCAATCATCTTTCCAGATGACCAAATATCAGGCATATCAGCCAGCAGCTCTTCTACGTTCGGTTGAATTTGCGGACCCCTAAAGCCGTCGGCTTTTGCGCTGCTTTCTTTTAGGATGATGCGGCGAGTAAAACCGATGAGCGGCATTACCGTATAGCTGTGCGACTAGCAATCGTGCTATAGATAAG
This sequence comes from Hypsibius dujardini, assembly GCA_001579985.1. NCBI lineage: Eukaryota > Metazoa > Tardigrada > Eutardigrada > Parachela > Hypsibiidae > Hypsibius > Hypsibius dujardini. The sequence continues at coordinate 11,531 of LRSR01013191.1, read as the reverse complement.
AAAAAAAGTGTAAAAGGAAACCGGAAAAAAAATATATTCATGAAATGAGATAATTAAACAAATCGTCTCTCCCCCCGCTCTCATCCCCCCCCACATCCCTTGAGCCTGTACATAATCAAACTCCATTTTGAATTCCGAACCCAAAAAGTATTAAGAATTCAGGTTTCAATGACACTAGAAGATCAAAATCGAAGAAAAGAAAAAGGACGCCAATTCTCCAAATGCTAACAAAATGCCTACTCTTCAGGCGCTCCTAATTTGGCACCTAATCGAAAATGAAGAAATAAAAGTGATCGAAATAATATAAATCATATTGAAAATTTATTCTTAGGTGCAATGAAAACCTAAAGAAACGAAAAACTGCCAAGAAAAGCGAATAATTCGAAAACATAACGGCTGCACATCGCACGTGCGCAGTTCAGCACTGCATCTCATTGTGGGAAAATGGTTTCCCGCTAAAACTCTATGAACATAGTTATTTTTTTACAGATGTAATTAATGAACAAAAACTAGAGAACTAATTAAAGATGTCGACTTGAAAGTTTCACAATTAGTCGCAAGAATTTTTTTGTCCTGCAGGTTATTTTTTACTTCTCTTTACACCGGGCATAGTTTTTTTACTCGTACCTCCTCTAGCAAAAATTTACACCTCCCAATGAACGCCGCGTATACCGGGTACTCCACAGTAGGAAAGGGAAAACTCAGTCTACATCATAAAACAGCCATAAAACCATAAATGTAGACCGAGTTGTCTCGTCACACTGTGGGTAGGGGATCTTCACTGCGGATATTAATATTGTGGACGTCATCAACGCAGGCGTGAGGAGGGGGAGGATCAACATTCACCATCTATTCATTTATTTTGCTTTCGCTGGAGGCCTTGTTTGTTGTGCGTGGTATACGCTGTACGGTTTTTTTGGTCTGAGCTGAAGCATCTGGCTCATCATCAGACGATTGTTTCCCGTCTTCGGTCGTGTGTGTGTTTGATGCGGAAAGATTACGGAAGCTCAGGTAGAAATTCCTGTCTCTTTTCTTCGCAAATCTTCAAAATTCTTTTTCTCTGCTCTGGAAAAAACCAAATCTAACAACGATCCATGTGACACCATCAGCAGTGAATTTACTTAGCGAGCGTTCCACAATGACGTCAGCGCCTTATATAAGGCGACCTTACTCCCCCCCCCTTCCGTCAGAGCTCGTCAGAAATTCCTAGACCCCACTTGTTCTTCAAGCACTGACGTCAGCTCGAGCCGACCCCCCTACATCTGCTAAAATTTATCCAGTATTGCAACCACATCTGTTACTGAAACCAGATTGAAAGCAAGTATTAGGGTCTGTTCGAAACCAATCCATAACTTAAGTCTTATCCTTAACTTAAAGTTAAGGTTAGCGTTAACGTATGACGCTTGATTAGTGTGTTCGGCGACCAACCCTACCAAAACATTAAATTTTCAGTTGATCTTAAAGATCCTAAAATACAAGTTCATAAGCAATTCACTTATAAAAATACAATCAATTCTGAAATACAATCAATTTAAAGATAATATAGTGCGCAAACTAGAAGTACGAACAACAATAATAAAGCGAAAAATTGAGCCACTGATTGATTAATTGCGTATACAGCTAATTCAAGTGAGAAACCAATGCTCGATCGATTGATTGATCTACGATAGATAAACTCAAATTAGCTTCTGAATGTTTCGGAATTAAGAGTATTCCCCTGCCTCAAATAATTATTCTGGATCCAGGTATAAAATCATTCCAAGCATACAATAATTTTTGACAAGAAACACGACAATACAGCCAGTTTAAAATTCCGCAATGTGACGGAACGGACGCCCGCTGCCGTCAGCGGAGCGGCTATCCAACGTTGAAAAAAGCCCTCCAGAAAATAGACCGCTAACGAAATCAGAACGTTCCACCCATCCCCAATAGCACCAGAAAATCACAAAATGAATCCCTTTCCCAAATATTTATCGCCGAAAAGTTAAATGGCGGCGGGGATGTACGAAAACGATTTCAAAGGGGTCTGTCCTTGAACTTGATTTTTAAGCATCAGAGTTATCGTAAATGATATCTTAAGTCGATACCCCGCCCCTTTTCGTAACGTCCCACGGACTTTAGGATAAAAGTTAAGGTTATGTATCGCTCCGAACAAACTCTATTAAGAAAGCATGTCTGTATCATCGGTGTCTTCGTAATCTGAGCACAAAAAGTCATTCAGATTCAACAGAGGCTGGGAATTGGCAAAAAATCGAAACGATATATGCTGACGTCAGCCACGGCTGGATCCCCACCCCCTTAAAGTCAGACCTCGTCATCAAAATACAACCTCCCTACCCTACATGGCGCTGATGTCATTGTTGAACGCTCCCTTAATGGGATTCTTGTCTGTTTGAAGGAAAGGCAATCACAACTCGGCAACTCGGCAACTCGGGTCCAAAATCCAGAGGATGACCTCACTAAGTAAAATTCCTTTTCTCTTTTGATGACACTCCTGACCAGCTGCCATCATGTGAAACTTGTGTCATGCTGTTTCATTATTTCAGTCAGTGAAGTTGAACGATTGAGACAGATTGAGATTGACGTCCATGCCAGGGCCAAGGAAACGGAAGAGATGATCCAACAGAAACTCAAGGAGAATTTGGTCCGACAGTTCAACGACGCCCTCGATCGCTTTCAGAAGGCACAACGACTGGTCGCACAAAAGGACCGAGATAGTATCGTCAGAGCCCGTGCACAACGGGCAAAATGACGCCCAGAACGATTGGGTATAGTTCTTTATTTGACCTCAAATGCATTAATTAATTCGTTTCCGGATGGGACTATGATGGGCTTGCTTGTTGCTTTTTGCGAAATGGAATCCGTTTGAAGATGGCTCACAGGCAGTAGGACGAGCACCGCCCCCACCGTTTGCCATATTTTTTTAACGGAAACACAGATAGTTTGGGAAGAATGGAGAACAGGGTACCAAGCAAAACGTAAATGTCATATGAGAGTCACTTGATGTGCTGCGGTGTTGCGGTGCTTACTTAACAACACGAGAACTCTTATTTTAATTCTACTCTCCGTCTCCCTGCCTGCTGCGGTGTTTTTGGTGCACTTTATTATCATTTTTATTATCCTTCGGTTTTAACACTGATCGATTTTCATAATATTATTTTTCGCAAACAATTTAATGGGTGCAGGGGGGCTGAGCCCCCTGCGGGGGTTACCCGGGTGAAGTCCCGGTTGGGGGTAAGGGGGCGAAGCTCAGTTATCTTTTGTTATTGGTTTATGCTACAAGTATGTCCGTTTCTCCGTTTGTCCTCATGTGCGTCTGTCTGTCTGTCTGTCTGTCTGTCTGTCTGTCTGTCTGTCTGTCTGTTTGTCTGTCTGTCTGTCTGTCTGAACTTCTGCTCAGTGAAATATTTTTGCTCTATAATTTCATTGAGCAATAACTAATTTTAGCTCAATAGTTTCAAGGTGGGGCGCAGAGGAGTACTTGCACGTTTCCAGGGGTTTCACGACACGTCTTAGCACAGGAGCCTAAAGGGCAAAGAAGCAAAGAGGTGTGGTCACGAGGGTGTCAGTGGCTTCTTGCATCATCCATGCACCATTGCAAATTTGACATTTTATCACTTAATGTATAAAGTCTAGAGGAGCTTTCACACTGGCAAAATTGTCAGGGGATGAAAATATAGCCCACTTACATCACATTGGAGCCAGCGGCACGTCGAAGGGGCAGTCTGTCAGTCAGTCAGCCAGGCAGTCAGTTTTTCAATCATTCAGTTAACCAGTCACTTACTCAGTCAATCACTCAGTCTGCCATGAGACGAAACAAGACGCACAGGAAAAATTCACTGAGTAAGTGACTGAGTAACTGAATGACTGAAAAACTGACTGCCTGGCTGACTGCCTGGCTGACTGACAGACAGACAGACAGACAGACAGACAGACAGACAGACAGACAGACAGCGATAGTCGAACAAATGGTGTGCTTTGATATCCTTCGAGACAGGGACAGCGCCTTTGGTAGTACAGAGACCCGGTATTTTGTTTCTGTGAAACAGAATAAATAAATGGCTTTACTATTTCATTCTGGTTGAGAAATATTCAGCATGCCTTTTTCCTCAATTAAACCAAATAAGTAAAATCTAAAATCTCTAAATAATTATTTAACGTATTCTGAAAAACAATGTCACATCTAATTTGTTCTCCAATCACTTACCGTCGAACGGTCTCCCCCATTTTTACGATATCGGGGAAAAGGTGGCAATATCGGTATCTGTAAAATGTTCGCCCAGCGTAAATTTCACTATTCTCGAAATGAGGCTCATGCTGGATTTTTCGGCTTTTTCGAATGGCCTAGACATAGTAATATTTATGAGCAAATGCACATATGCCAATTTTGTAAGTGAAAAATGTCGCCCCACAACTTCGGAAATCTGTGTCTTACCTGACATGGCAGCCGGAGCGAGATCAACTTGCCTCCGTATAGATATTGAGTAGTACACAGCTGTCCGAAACTCGCCGCTATCAGGTAGGCGGAAACTATCCTTTGGCATGATTCGACTGAGTTCTTGCTGTGTGCATGTGCTCTTCCTTTGATTTATCTTTGCTTTCTCTTTTGTTTTTTTGAAAGACGAAGGCGCGAAAGAAGATGGTGTGCATTATCGGACTTCTGGCTGTCGCCGCTTTGGTTCTCGCTCTTATCATTTACTTTTCCGTCAAACCTTCATCTTGATCACGCACTCTATCGGGCTGATTTCCTTCGTTCCGCTCATTTCCCATTCCCGGCAATATAATAGTGTAATAGTTTTTGCTTGTGTGTTATTACTACATTTTTCTATAGTGGGTATGATTTCATATGATTAGCTAATGCTACTTAATTTAAAAGTTTCTTTCCTTTTTCCATCCTTTTCTCAGCTTGATTGTTTTCCTTTCTGAACCAGCATTCGTAGGATAGCCGGTTTCAACCTGTCTCTCATTTTCTGCTTCAAACAAAATGAAGGAAAAAGACCATTCTGCTGGTGGTAATTGCAGTTGTCATTGTCTTTGCAATTCTTTTGAGCGCCTACTTTTCAGCCCGTTAGATTGGTACGGACTCAATATCTTATTCTACCTACATATCCCAGAAATCCTCAGAATGATCCAAAACACTGCTTATACTATGCAAACAACTTTTTTAAAGGCTAATTAAATAATTATATGATAAAAAAATGAGTTCAGATGTGGATTCCAGATAGACAACACCCGGACAACAATGGGAGGCTCCGGCCACCACCCATACTAAACTTTTTTCATTCTAATAACACAATAAAAACAATAACAATGGCTACGGCTGGTCAAGTACTAGTAACAGCGGACGGTTCCCTTCCTTGTTTGCGCTGCTAAAGTCCAAGACGCCGATTCCCTTAAATCACTAAAGGCACAAACGGAAGGAGAACAAAAAAAGCACATCTACCCCTGTCGGGAAAGCAGAGGCAGACTATTGCTCTTTTCACCCTCACGAGCATTGGAGGCCAGATCACTGGCACTGATGTTGTGGGATGACAGGATGGACGAATTACTGGCGGCTACTATGCTCGGCCGGCTCTCTTCCAGGAAGTTCAGGTAATAGCTCTGTCGGGGTTTAAGAAGCGACATGTTCTGCCGAGCTTCATCGGCAAAAAACCACCTCTGCCACCTCTTAATTTAAATATCCTGTTTTTGTGAGTGCCCATATTAAAAAATATTGCCATGCAAATTGCAAATCATACTGGTCTTTAATATACACTCAAAAAGTCTTTTAGTTATATGGCACGCCACACAGCACAAAAAAGGCAAAAGCGATCGGACCACGTTCAGCACCTGAAAAAAGTTCTAAAAAAACCGGGTAGCCAAAACTGATAGAACCAAAACAAAATGTAGAAAGAGTAATGTAGCACGTTCAAGCGAACAAAAATAATCTGCATCTACCACTATAGAGGAACAAAACCGGGCCGCGGCGAACAAAGCCAACCGAAACAGATAGAACAAAACTTCCGCACAATTTAAGCTGGAGTCTCGAAGGTCAGACAATCCGCGCCATTCTTGCGGAAAATCGGTGTCAGCAGACCGTTAGAGGTGGGGTGAATGACGATGCGGCAGGATTTTCGTCCGAAGAGGCAGTGAAGGTCGTTGGCGGCGACCGTCACTTTCAGGTCCCGCCGATAAGCCCTGCAAACAAAATCGAAACATCAAGACACATGAAGCAGCAAATTGAGGAACGAAAATTAAATTTGCCGTACTGTCGGATTCGATTGACGAGGACTCCGACCAGCTCGGCCACGCGGTTCTCTCCGCTGCTGGTCCGCAGACAGAAGGCAAAGTCGGACTTGTTGTTAAAGTGGATCACAACTAACTGATCATTCCCGTCTGAGATGCTCAATCCAGACACCTGGAAAGAAAAATATTAATTAATAGATAGACAAACAGGCATGCAACACTTTCGAAAGACAGACGGTCAAAGTGGTTGAACAGGGGAAACGAAGAATTAGACAGGCAGACAGATAGAGAGACAGACAAACAGACACACACACAGACACAGACACACGCACACAGACAAACAGGCAGGCAGATAGACAGCCAGACAGATAGAGAGACAGGCAGATAGACAATGCACTAACTTGGTCCAACGGTAACGCGGTTTTCATAGATTTGAACTTCTTGTCATCCAATTTGTAGATGCTCTTCTCGGTGATGAGGATGGCACGATCGGCGGACTTGAGGTGTCGATTGACTTTGGTGATGAAAGCGGAAAATATGGCCAGTTTGAAGCCGTCATGGGAGCGGAGACTGTTCAAGGACTGGACAAACGTCGCAGACTCTGGATTCTCCTGCGAGGTGGCCAGATAGTTGCCCTGCCAGCGTCGATCAAAGTGGCAGTGCTTTCGGCGACCGTGGAGGCAATCGTAGGCGGCAATCTTGGTACGGACTTGATCCCAGTCGTCACGTGGCAAGCGTTTCAGGACCTTCGATGCGCGCCACCTGTTGAAACGAAATACTCAATAAGTTATCCAATAATAATTACAACAACAGCCAATTTTCACAATAATCATGCAATAAATAAAATTAATACATGTCAGTAAATACAGACCGTAGAGATAAATGAAAAATGTAATAAGTAATAACATTTTTAACTATTAAAGAATCATAATTTGCTACAAAAGGCTAGTCGAAGCTTGAATAAAACTGTCACCCAATTTACCGATTGAAAATGACTTTGGTGTGGTCGACAAAGCGGCGGAGAGTTTTTGGCGGTTCCGGCCAGCGAATACTTTTGCCCAAATCCGGCCGACGATCTACACCCTTGAACATGATCTGAAGTTTCCCCAAATAGCTGCGAAGTTTGTGGTTCCGGTATGCACGGATGATGCTCCGAACGGCCAGCATCCGTCGATACTGCTTTCGGGCCAGGGCTCCTCTCCACATCTAGACAAACAGAAAACACTACAGATCTGCATGTCTGTCTGTCTGTCTGTCTGTTTGTCTGTCTATTTGTCTGTCTATTTGTCTGTCTGTCAGTCTGTCTGCTTGCCTGCCTGTCTGCCTGTCTGCCTGTCTATCTCTCTGTCTCTCTGTATGTCTGTTTGCTCTGTCTGTCTGTCGCCTGCTTACACGTTGCAGCAAGACAATCAGCTCCGGCAGCTTCTTGTTCCGTGCCTCTTCGAGGTAGTGCACACTTTCCGGTGAGCGAATAAACACTTTGGTCTTTCCAAATGCCGCGTCCTTCGCTAGGCGATGCTCCGTGAGAATGGCCTTGACTCCGTCCACGTCACTTCCGGGGAAATTTGGCCACGTCTTTTGACAGATCAACTTGTAGCGTTGCAGGAAGCGCTTGTAGACCATCCGGTAGGCGAACCCGGCTCGTCGCACTCGAACGTTCTCGGTGATGTTCAGATAGTGGATTTGATGTTTCACTCGCACTTCGTCAAACTGTGAGGGCGATTTGATTTCATTCGGTTTAATACACCTGAAACCAAAGCAAAACCCTAATTACAGTAATTACAACTTTGGTTTTCGTCAAACGATACTGCAAAGTAGTTAAGTATAAATACTAAATACAATGTTTGATTTTTGCGTAATTATGAACATTAATTAAATATTCCTGTAGCATTAGTAAAAGCAACTTTTGAAATTTTATAAAAACTATTACAGTTATTAGAAATGGACATATAGTTTTTTGAATCAAATGTATCTCCAAGAATTAATTTTAAAGCATATGGCCAAAAAAATAAAATGTATTCACATCGAATTTAAATATCACAACGTTAACCGAATATTTGGTTATCTAAATATCGCATTTCAATTTAGGTAATTTATTTTTTTTTTATTTCATTATTTAAATGGAGCACTTTATTTATACCTGATGTAATGTGGCTCTTTGGTTTGAAGTTTCTGCACCAGCGCCAGCATGGAATTCTTGAAGACAGTGGCGGTGGTGAGGGGGCGTTTGGTCACAGTCGTCTTGTGGGCGGCGCCTTCCGGCCACATATCACGGATCAGGGAGTCTTTGCTGTTGAATAGCAGGCGTTTAAAGTCCTGGAAGATGGGATCACGGTTCTTGTCGAGAAAACCGTCAACGGTGTAGACAACATCGCCGGCGTAGTGTTTGATGCGGAACTCGCGGTGGTGAGCGAGGGTCTTATCCTGCTGGGCAGTTTGGCGGCTAGTGTAGTGGCCGTGTTTGAAAAATTTCTTGTCCATCGCCTCGAGGAAAGTCTGAAAAAAATGATAATAATTTGTCAGGCAGATAGACAGACAGACAGACAGACAGACAGACAGACAGACAGACAGACAGACAGACAGACAGACAGACAGACAGACACACGGACACACAGACATAGATACATGCAGACAGACATACTGACAGCTAGTCAGTCAGACAGACATAATTTTGTCGCATTTACTTGATCAGTCGTTTTTCCGACGTTCAAACAAGCTTCATCCATCAAGGCAATGATTCCATTGTGCTGCTGCTCGACGAGATCGCAGATAATCCGGTTGTTAAAGTACTCAACCGGCGTCCAGTGGATACCCTCCCGCTCGTACTCTTCCTGTTCCTGCTTGAGAACCAATTCGATGAATAGCTGCTGCAGCTTCTCGTTGCAGTAGTTGATGCAAAACTGCTCGAAGCTGTTGGTCTCGAAAATTTCGAAACCGTAAATGTCTAGCACACCGATAACGGTGTTCTTCCCGTAGAGTGAAGCAGAGGGATTAGCGGGTGGTCGGAGGGTCTCGTTAATCTGCTGTACCACCCATGTGAAGAGCCGCTCGTAAATCGCCTAATGAAACAAGAACAGTGACTTAGAAGGCCAAAGAAAACACAACAGAGGAGAAACAGGCAGGCTGAGGGAATAAGGCACGCACAAACAAAGAGACCTCAGACACGCACACTGTCGGGTACACAGAATGACAGACAGACAGACATTCAAACATACATACATATAGACGGACAGACAGACAGACAAAGAGATACAGGCAGACAACCAAACAAGCAAACAGAGAGACAGATAGACAGACAGATCAATGGATAGGCAAGCAGATACAAGAGAAGATGGATAAACGAAAGGTCAATCATTAGTGGCATTAGCCAGACGGAAAAATAAAATAAGGCAACCTGACTAACCTTGGCAAATGCATCCCGGGCATATAAGGCCTCACTTTGTGTGAGCGGTTTATCCATCACCTCGCCCCGGGCAGCTACAGTTCGGGATAGGAGGGCCTGTTTGAAGTCTTTGTCGGAGATATGGAGCATTTTGGCAACTGATTGCAGGCGATCCATGTTAGCAACATTGACGTGGTCTCCGTCTTTTGTAAAAGTGATATTGCCCTGAAAAGAAAAGGAAACATTGACAGACAGCCATTTCATCCGCCTGCCTGTCTCTATGTCTGCCAGTGAGTACGTTGATCTGATTGCATGTCTGCATGTCTGCATGTCTGTCTGCATGTCTGTCTGTCTGTCTGTCTGTCTGTCTGTCTGTCTGTCTGTCTGTGTCTGTCTGTCTGTCTGTCTGCTTGCCAGGCTAACTGGTGGTTGTGCCTCAATACGTACTAGATGCAAAATCGAAGCAACAATCCGCCAAATAGTTTCTGTCTGCTCCGTGGACAACCCCAAGGAATTCAGGGCTGCTCCGACACTCTGAAAGTCCTGCTTATCGTTGATGGTATTGACGGGATGAGCAGTGCCGTGACTGACGTAGGCGTAGGACTTGTGATCGCGCTTGAGGTGCAAAGTGGAAAGGAGCTTGTCGGACCCACCAACCAGCAGCTGATAAAAGGCGTGGAAGTTCCTCTCACCAGCATGTTGCAGAACCACCCGAGACTAAGGCAAAAGGAACATGACAACGAATAAGAAATCCAGGACGGCACAGACAAACGTAAACTTGAGTACCTTTTCCAGTAGATAATTCTCGATATTTCCACCGACTGGATCCCCTTTGAAGTCGAAATTGATGTCCATGTACTTACCCTGTAGAGAAGGGACACAGAATCAGAGAGTGAATTAGTCTGAGTTAGTCATGCCGGAGAGACATACAGACAGGCAGGCAGGCAGGCAGGCAGACAAGCAGACAGGCAGATAGACAGACAGACAGACAGACAGACAGACAGACAGACAGGCAAACAGGCAGACAGATAGATAAATAAACGCTAGGCTTACAAATCTGGAGGAGTTGTCATTTCTGTTAGTCTTGGCATTGCCGAACGCCTCCAAGATGCAGGTTGACTGGATGAGGATATTCTTGACCCTGAATGAGGAAACCCGATCCCCCATCGTTAATCAAGCATGCTTAACAAGTTAAGTCAAACACATAAAGAAATCAATCATCAGTGGGACCATACAAACAAGCAGCTGCAGCACAAATAACCAACCCAACCACACCTTTCAATTTCCGCTCGCTGGTTGGCGTTAGTCACGGCGGCAATGTATCGCATCACAATCTAAAGCGAAACAAAACAGGTCAGGAGAGAAATCGTGAAATTCTTGCTCGCAAACCTGGCTGTTATTATACATCAAATAAAATATGTTTTAATTTATTAAAAATCACAAAAATAGAGTTTAAATGTATATTAACTGTAACTGTATATTTAAATGTGAATGCATATTAAATGTACGCAATGTATATTTAAATGTAAGTTTACCGTATATTAAAAATATATTTCTGCTTACAAGTCCTAAACATATTTAAAATGATAAGAAATTTATTAAAATTATTATTTTAAATGCCTTAAGAATGACAAACAGACTGTTTCGTCAAAGAAAAAGGTTTGTTAAACAGGATTGTTAAACAGGATAGTTAAACAGCAGCACTAAGTCAGACCTTGGAGGCCTCCGTCTTGCCGGATCCACTTTCACCTGTCGCGGAAAGAAGAAAAGCTCAAGTCAGTCACGCCTGAAAGGAGTGAGACAGACAGACAGACAAGACCTCTCGGTCGGCGTGTTACCGGAAATAACGATGCAAGTGTCCTTATTGAGCCGGCGCATGGTCTTGTAGGAGGCGTCGGCCAGGGCAAAAATGTGCGGCGGACGC
>LRSR01013188.1:0-16468 GCA_001579985.1 Hypsibius dujardini | reverse complement strand
AGCCACTCTTGGCTAGAACTTCCCACTGCTTTTTCCTGAATCTTTGATTTGATACCCGGCCCAGCGAAAAAATTAGATTGAGCAAGCTGCTCCAAATTCCGCCAAAATAAATAATTTCAATCAATCGATCAATTGAGTTAAGGCTGCATGGTCATCTGTGGTTGAGAGCGAGTGCGCGCGGTGACTTAATTCGGCTCGAACTCGGACCACTCTTTTTGGCTTAAAGTCTGCCACCGAAAATTATGGCCACGTGTGTACGCGTCGCCTCGCACACAACCACAAGAACGAAATCCCCTCTGCTGTTTACAGTACGTAGTGCTACTGTTTAGTAGAATTGATCATGGCTACATCTAGTTAACCCTCCCTTGTGATGTGTTGGGCCCAGTAGCACACCGGCTACTTTACCCTCTCATCCAGCCCGTTCGTCCGTCTTTCCGTCCGTTGTCTGTCCGTCCATTATCAATCTATCGTTTACCCATCCGTCCGTCGTCCGTCCGCCCTTGTCCGTTCGTTCCGCTGTTCATTTATCCGCTATCCGTTCAGTCGTTGCCCGTTGTTCGACCATCTGTCCGACAACGGAGGCACGATTAACGGACGGACAAATGACGGACAGACGAACAACGCACGGATGGACAACGGACAGACTGACAGACGGACGGACGGACGGACGGACAACATGGGAAGGGTAAAATAGCATATGCGCCTGGTAATGTATACAGGAAGGGGTAAAATAGCTGGGGTGTTATTGGGCCCCAAAGGGGGGGGGGACTAAAATAGCCACTCCGATAGGGATTATTGATGAATTGTGCAAAACAAAATTTGTCTCGAGACAGATTGAGAGTCCTCACCAGATGGGTATGGATTGTCTGGTGCTATAAACGTTCTCGCACTGTCGCTCAAATACGTAATAGTACGGTACGTGCCGTTTTTTAACTATAATACGAGTACGGCGTATTTAAGAGTCCGAAAATCTCGACGTATGTATGTCTGTCTGTCTGTCTGTCTGTCTGTCTGTCTGTCTGTCTGTCTGTCTGTCTGTGTCTGTACGGCAAGTCGACATGGCGACTCACTTCACTGATTACAATGTAAAAACCAAATACGACAACATACTATTCAAAATCAGCAGCGTACAAGAAAAACAAAGAAGCTTGATAGCGAGGGGAAAAGAATACCGATAACGCAGGGAGGGGAGTAGCGCAACATACACGGGAAAAAGACGAAAGGTCAGACGGACTCCTGACTGGGCGGGCTGGAAAATGACGCAACGAGGGCCGACTGAATGAAAGCATGTGGATCGGTAATCACATCAAGCAGGTGCAGAATATCCAACACCTCCGCCGCGGACGTGGCCGGCAACAGCTCCTCCTCGTAGATCTTCACGACCGCCTCGCACGACTCCATCAGGCCAGCGTCATTGCCGCGCACATAAGCAGCTAAGTTTTCCGGCCACTCCCCCTCCGTGGGGACCTTCTTAAACATGGTGGAGTACAGCAGATCCACGAGACCGAAGAGGACAAAGTTGGCCTTATACACCGAGTACTCTTGCGGGTCGGCGCTGGTGATGCCGCGTTTCTCGTGCGACTGCACCAGCAACCGCTGTAGGACGGTCAGCCGGTCCTGCATCCACTGCTTGCGGTCGTACATCAGCACGTAGAGGGCTGCGTAGTATGTGGGCGAGTCGGCCTGGTGGCACTGCGCACGCCAATTGGACGGGCGCAGCTTTAAGAAGTTCAGGATGGCGGTACGTTCCTTGGCCACGGCGGTGCGCTGATTGGCGATGACGTAAAGCGCACCGTGAATGGTATAGGGGATGAGGCGCATGTTGGAGTCACGACCGCCTGAGAAGGACACAGTCAAATTTATTACCCATCAATATTCTAGTCGCAAAGAAGTTCGTCAAGCTGCATTCACTCACCGCCACGGCTGACCTCGCTGAAAGATCTCTCTTCAGCAAAGGTGAGGAGGGCGAGTTTGAAGTCGTGCACGTTAGAGACGTAGCTCACTTCCCGTACGCCGGTGAAGTCTTGGATGTGTTGGTTATATCTGCAAGAAAGAGTGGGTTGGCATAAGCTCTTCAATTTGAATTAAAATTTCATATCCGTCTGTCAACTAATCAAGAAAATGTCTGTCTGTCTGTCTGTCTGTCTATTTGTTTGTCAGCCTGCCTACCAGCCTTCATGCCTACCTGTCCTGTTGCCGCCTGCTTGTCTGCCTACCTGTCCGTACGTCTGTCTGTCTGACTGTGTACCTGCCTGCCTGCCTCTTTGCATTTGACTGGAGCGCTAAGTTTACCGAGAAAGAGCCTGAACGTATCCCGACTCCGGCACATCCGGTCCCCACATGGGCAGAATACCGTTACACCGCGTGTTGGCATTGTGCAGTGCCGCTTTCTCCCATTCATCGCGAGTCGACTTGATGGCCGCCATGTGGCAATCCATATGAACACACGTGAAATGCGTGACCGTATTGAAGCCCACCGTCTTGGCCGATTTCGTCTCCAGCTCCTCCACAAACTGCCGCTTCGTGAAGGTATACACTCCCAACACCTTCTCCGGTTTGAACTTGTAGCCCTCCCTGCAGATACAGCAATGGTGGCCCTTGTCGTCCGCCAGGTCGTCCATCCCGGCCACCGCCGGTTTGGTGATCATGATTTCGCCCTTCTCGTTGGCCTTCATGCCCATCGCACCGAGCTGACGTGCCCGCATAGCCTTGAGTGAGGGTAACGAACACAAACTTATGAGATGACGAATATTACAGAAACAGTTCAAGTTCAACATTTACCATGGCCATCCGCTTCTTCTCGGCTTTTGTCTGATCGCGGATCTGCTCGATACGCTCCTTGACGGCCTTGTTTTCCTTCATGACTTCCATGAGATTTTCAGCCAGAACCGAAAGTGGCGTGCTGACATGCTCCAGTCGATGGATGCTTGGAACACACTCCTTGCTCAGGAGGACCTGGGTCGCTTCATGGCCGCGAGCCAGTCCCGTCAGAATTCGCAGTACGTACCTGAAGGGAAAATTCGCAAATTTTAAGAAGATTACAGACAAGAAATATTTCCCCTTAATTAATCCAAGTTTTATTAGTACGAAGTTAAATTAAATTTCCGTTTGATAATAAAGGGTATCAAGTGAAAACTCACTTCATGGAGATCTTGCCGACGCATTTCTTGAACTCCTGCGACTCGGGACTGCCCGTCGTGATGATGGTCGAATGAGAGAGGAAAAAGTCGATCACCTTCTTGGTCATTCCATTCTTCAACCACAGGTCCTTAAAGGTACTCGACACCTCATCCTGCCCGAGCTGCTCAATCAGCCGACACAGCAGCTCCAGCATCCGCGCATCCCCGGCGCCGCCGACGGGGTCAGCGTCAAAGTGCTCAAACTCCACGCAGCGCTGAAAGTACTCCACCACCACCTGCATCTTCGCGTCGTCGCAAAAGCAGAGGAACGGCACAATCAGCAGCAACTGCTCCGCCATCTTGGCGTCCCCCTCGAACGCGTCCAGACACTTGAGCAGGTCGAGGACGTCGCGTTTGCTGCCACAGTGAGTGACGAATTCGGCGTACGAGTCCACGGACAGGATGGCGGTCGCCTCCTTGAAAGTGGTCTCCATGATGCCGACCAGCTGGTGCGCCAGCTTCGGCCGCGACAGCATGGTGCTCTCAAGGAGGAGGATAAAGGTCGGCACGGTCTGCCACTCGCCTGCGTGGCTGATCACCGACTGCCGGTTGGCCTTCAGGTTGATTGCGTACGACAGCAGCTTCAGGATCACGTCGATCAGCGGTCCAGCCTGTTCGGGAACGGCGGCTGAGCTCAGCTCGTTCAAATGACTCATAACAATCTGCAGGCAAGGCACAAAAATATCATTTGAATGGACGTCACGCAATCGTTAGATTAAAACGCGTTTGAAGTTTCCTCAGTGCAAACTGTCAATGCACACGATTTTCACTAAAAAAAGTGAATCAAAAGATTGTTATCTCGGCTTTCAAAACAAAAATTCAAAAACAAAACAGATTTGTAGAGACCAGTTAGGCCGCTGGTGATGTATGGATATTTATATGCGGTTTCATTGTGACTGGCACCGTCTGACATTACCCGTTAGTGTAGGCCGTTTAAAGTTTCAAGCGCCTAACTTTGTCTGAAGGAAATTGACGTTTCGTCCAATTTCAACTGCCTTTTTCTCAGTGATTTCGTCTGTTGATCTACACCAGGAAAACTTACAGCAAATCCACCTCCTTCCGATAGGATACTCGCCAGCCGGTACACCACCTCCGGATCAGCGTTGTTCTGATTCCGCGAGTCGACATTCTCCACAAACTCTTCCGTGGCGTCGCCCATCAAGCCGCGCAGCCGATACATGACTCGCATGGGCGAACCCTCTGGATTGTCCTTCAGCCAGATGCGCTTATACACACTCTTGACCGGCAGGTCCAGCGACATAATCTTCCCAGCAACCAGCAACTCCATCGCGGTATCGTCGTCGAGAAGGGCCACCAGTTCGCAGTCACGACAGACTTTGTTCTTAATATCGCGCATAATCACGTCACGCTCGCCGGCGGTTGAATCAGACCGGGAGGCCAGAGCCGACAGTGGATAGGGGTTGCCCTGCATGCGACCCTGCAGGAAATCCTCTTGCTGCGGATCCTTCTCGATAACAAGGCTGAACTCGGTCTTCTCCTTTTCCTGGGGGAAGATGATTGTGCAAAGCCGTTCGTAGATAAATTGGGGGGTTCGGTAGTCGCTCAGCCCGCAGTGGCGGAGTGCTTCCACGCAAATGGCCATGAATGATTTCGTTTCCTCCTCAGTGCCTGAAAATGGAATTACAGACACAAGTAAACGAAAGCCTCAAATACTTCTGAACAAGCGAAATGGCAAGCAAACCAGCGGAAAATTAACCGGCAGACAAGCAGGCAAACATACAGACAGACAGAAAGACATACAAACAGACAGACAGACAGATGGACTAGAGACAGACAGAGAGAGAGACAGACAGACAGACCGTCTGTAGCTCACAGGAAACGGAGAAGGGTTCTGAAAACTTACCTGATGTCATGCTCTCCATGATTTCCAGCAGCTTCTCTTCCGCCTCGTTGACTTGCTTCGTTCGCTGCGCCACCAACCTCCGCAGCGCCAAATACCCGTTGAAAATCGGGCCGATCAACTCGCTCCGGTGCTTCGCTCGGATATCCTCCCGCTTTAGCAGATTCCCAAAAATGACCGTCAGGTACTTGAGCGCGTAGCCCTGCGCCAGACTGGTCTGAATCGAGCTGTTCTCCAGCTCCGCCAGCCGTTCCACCTCGCTGTTGATCAACGTGGAGACGCGCCTCAAAATACCCGGACAGGCCACAAAGATGAAGGGGCTTTCACCCTCCGACTCCTGCTTGATAATGCCGATGAATTCCGCTGCGTACTCGCCGGCCTGACCCACCTCCCCCAGCAGGGACCCGATGAAACGGTCGAGGTAGTAACGGCGACTGGGCGAGGCGAGAAAAATCTCCATGAGCTCCACTGCGAGGGTACGGAGTTGCTGCGAACCGGGATAGAAGAGGAGACGCTTCAGCCAAGAGTCGTCGCTGAGGTGGAGCTGGTCCAGCTCTGTCATCTTCCTGACTTTATCTCGCCATCGGAGGCCGTATTTCTGCTGGAGGTACAGCTCGTGGACTTCGCGGTTGTTCTGCGGCGGGAGGAGCTTCTTGGGGCATCGATTAGTCCACGCCTGGAAACAATGACTTAAACCGGTTGCCCCGATTTCGCATTAGACGAGTTAAAAATTTCACAAAATGTTCCAAATCAATAGCTCATCCAACACTTCATTCAAGGTTACTAAAACATCCACTTCCAACTTGATTAGATAAGGACGAGTTTCTACAAGCATCTTCTCGCATTAAACTGATTTTTAATTTCACACTAGATTGTGTTCAACACGTGACTTACTTGAAATGAGTTGCGAGCGTCGCCTTTGAGCCAGCGGATGACTCGGACCAGGCTGGCTCCATGCGGTAACTGCAGGGTCGCCATCGCTTCAATCTTCTGTCCCTTCGCGTCGGATTTGAGGTTGTTCAATATGATCCGCAGACACGGTAGAGCGATGCACTCGAGGACGCCCGGGGTAGAGCTCTGGACTGCGTTTAAAAACAGCCGAACCACGCAGCGCAACTTAATCTCCCAGTGACGGTCGTTCTCCACGTGATCGTTGTCCATCTCCAGCAGGGCAATCTCGTTGCCGACCGACGCGGCGATGGACGGGTTGAGGGTGCAGAACTTCTGAATGCTGGCGATTCGTTCCTGGAGCAGGGTGATGAACTCCACGGCGGATGTCTGGGATCCCTGCATGAGACTGTTGATGAGACGTTTAACCTCGCGGCGCTGCTCCTGATTGCCGCGATGAAGGTGGTTCTCGATGAGCTCGTTGACGAGACCGGGGTAGGCATTAAAGTAGTGCTGATTCTTCACCTGCAAAAGAAAACTCGAAAAGTCTGAGAAAAATGCCAACTGAGAAAGGCAGACAAGTAAACATACATAACATAGCCAGACAGAGACCGAAACACATACACAGACACACAGACAAAAAAGGACGCAAAGGCACAGACAGGCATACAGAAGACAGACAGACAGACAGACAGACAGATGGAAGACAGAAAAACAGACAGACCGACAGACAGACAGACAGACAAATGGAAGACAGGAATAGATCCCAAGCAAACAGCACGACAAACAAACATACAAACAGGTAAACAGTAGAGAACAGACAACCTAATGCCACAACTCCATACCTTAGCGATCACTCGCAGTATTCGAACACAAAACTGGCTAGCCGCGGAAGCACAGCCGTAACAACAGCTGATCTGTCTGGCTTTCCCGACCCCGCCGTCCGCAACTGGCGCTCCCGCGCTCTGCGGCTCCGGTACCGGCGTCCCCTGACTCTGTCGCCGATCGTAGTTCTTCAGCAGTTTCCGACATGCCGTGATCTTTTGAATATGCTGCACCATTGCCTGGACGACGCTCTTGCATTCCACGCTGTAGCGGTAAGCGATCGCCTGAATGGCCGGATTGACGTTGGCGGTGTTGCTCAGCGAGGCCGCCGGGACCGAAGCCGCGGCAATGGCACTGCCGGCTGAGCTTGCATCGACTTTTCCCCCAATCTTAATTTTACAAAACACAATTAGGACATAAATAAAAACGCAGGAACGTTAATGATCCTACCAGAGAATCTTTCTCATTCTTCTGCAGCGCCGAGAGCATCCCCTCAATGGCATTGCGATGCAACTGCAGCGTCCGGTACTGCGAGTCAGACTTGGTCAGCAACTGGTCCACCAGGGTGATGGTGCGCTTCCGCTGTTCCTCGTTGATGACCGGATCCAGGTTGCCCGAGCTGGAGGGCCGACAGTAGACGCTGTACTCAAACTTTCCGTACTTGCAGAAGCCGCAAGAGTGGCACATCCACGGCTCGCGGTGCTCGTAGTTGATAGAACGACACTTGAGGCACTGGTAGACGTTCTCGCCGCAGTTGTTGCAGATGCCCGGCTGGGCGGCCACCATGGTGGAGCAACGCGGGCACTGCAGGGTCTCCGCGGTCATCTGCGGATTGTCATAGAACTCGGTGTATTCGATCATCAAGTTGGTGGCCTGGATCGGGAGCATGAACTCGATTTTGACTTCCGCTTGACCAGCAATAACCGCCACACTTTTTGCCTGAAACAAAAAGCTAGCAGTTAGCAAATTTACCTTACTAATGAAAATAAATTCATTTACTAATAAATCCGTGAGACCGTGACAGATACAAAGAGACAAACAGGCAGACACACAGACAAGACACACAGACAGACAGACAAACAGACAGACAAACAGTCAGACAAACAGACAAACAGACAGACAGACAGACAAACAGACAGACAGACAGACAGACAGACAACCCCAAAGGTACTAGTACTGAGTAACTAAGGCGGAGAGGAAGATTATGGACCATCGCATTAAGAAACCTACCTTCTTCCACGCCGCCATGTTATTCTTCAGCTCCACAATGTTGTCCACGGCCACGTTGCTGTAATACACCGTGATGGTCTTGACCATCTTTGACCGTTTCAGCTCCGACACTTTCAACACAATCTTATCAATCACATACGCCCCGGCCAATTTGTACAGCTGCGAATTGCTGGTGTACTTGGCGTCCGTCTTGATGGAGCTCAGCTTCGTCACCTGGGTCGGAGCGTCCGGACAGTTGCACACCAGGCAGGGATCGCTCTCCAGGTAGTAGCCCTCCAAGCCAGTAATGTCGGCCAGCTGCTGGTAGATTCGCGCATTCGGATGGCTGTTCATCACGTGGTTCTGCGCCTTCAGCATGTCGATGACAGCGATGATGATGGTCCGCCAGTCCGCCTCACCGAGGTAAGGATTCTTCACGGTGTGGTAGCCGAGAATGTCGACGAACTCGGCGGCTTTGTATCCGTAGATCGGGAGCTCTTCAAACAGCTTCCACATGGTGCGAATGAGCATGTCCTGGTACTTGGCGTCGGAGGTGCGGTAGTATGCGAAGAGGAAGTGGTGTCCGAGTGAACGGATAGTAGACGAATTAGCTTGCAACAGGAAAAAACGAACAAATCTCCGGAGAAGGGATTGCTCTGAAAGAACGTCGTAACAGATGAATCAGTAATATTCCGGTATGAGAAGAAAATTGTATTTCGGCTTATCATATGCACCGCTTTTAAATCGGCTCACTCATGGGCAGTCGATTGCTTACTTGCTTGATTTCTATACTATATTCTAGTCCAGATGTGATAGCAATCTTTTCCGGACCGAGTTCGAGCCACGGCTACAGCAAAATCAGGCTGGCTGGCTGCCTCCCTGCTTATCTGTTTGTCTATCTATTTGTTTGTTTTCATGTTTATTTATTTATCTGTCTGTCTGTCTGTCTGTCTGTCTGTCTGTCTGTCTGTCTGTCTGTCCGTCTGTCTGTCTGTCTGTCTGTCTACCAACCTAAATACATGACCGCTATTTGTATTGTCACGTTTATGATAATCATTGTCGTACCTAGATTTTGGTTCAGCAGAGTAATGACGGCCTTCACGACCGGTCCCTCCTCGGCGGTCAGAGATGCCAGCGGTTTTTCCTTCTGTCCGAACACCGACAAGAGCAACTGCAGAATAGTCGTCGCCACCGGTTCATCGAGACAAATGGCTAATCGCATCAGGAACACCAGCGTCGTACGCTCCTTCTGGCAGTGCCGTTGCCAGTTGATGGTACGCTGAGCCGCTGTCTCCAAACACGCCTTGAGATGCTCCACAATGACAGTCTGCTGGTCGTAGTTCAAGTCAGCCACCACCTTCTCCTGTAGCGGCCCACCGCCGCGGCATCCGCACAGCCGCTTCACCTCGCGGATGTGAAAGTCAAATGAATGCAGATCCCGAACTTGGCGGTATTTGTCCTTGGAGCCACACAGCGCCATGAGGAGCTTGCGCGGCGGTCGTCGGTCAATGTGACTCGGTCCGAAGGACATGTACTGCAACACGGAAACCCATTAGGCTCGTTAGAAACAATTTGGTATAAAAATGGTGGCGAAGCAGATGATGAATTGGGCCAATTCAAAGAAGCCGACAGACGCTCCCAAGAATCCCATCCAACTTGTCATGCCTTTACACTGAACGCGTAATAAGAACAAAACCGCCAAAAAAGTGCAAAAAGCTATATCAAAATACTTATTCGGACATAAAAAATATGGCTCCTCGGAGGGTGGGCAAAAGTGGCGCGAAGTTACGCTACATTGTTCTCACCACGGATCGATTGATCGATTGATTGATTTGATTCATAATTTCTTCCTGCTTTTCGTACCCAAAAACACTCTTTATCAAATCGTTGTTGCTCAATTTCCGGGGCTCATTGGGTGTCAAAGTTGCCGGAAAGCATTCAAAGTCTGAACCAAAATCGATGGAGAAAACTTACGAGTCCTCTTTCTCACATCCTGGAACTTCAAGGTAACTGTAAGCGAATCTTCCTGTTTCAGGCCCAATTTCCTGCTACTGTTATGCTCATGAAACCAATGAACGGCAGAAAACTCAATTTTCATCCCTTCTATCCCGTATCTCCTTTCAACATGTGGTCTCTCATTCGATTAGGGATCATTCGCATATTAGGTAATCAAAAATTAGCAAAATTTTACTAGTCTACCCCTTGTCATTATTAAATGAAATCAGTAAAAGGACCACCTAGGTTCGTAATCACAGCGTAATCAATGAACCGACCACCTTCCATATCCATTTTGTTTCAAATGGACACTCATTTTTGTTATTCAGTGTTGATTACCCACCCTCTGCCCTTCGTAATCAACAGTAATGACCTCACGAAAGGACCCTCCTGTTTCTCATCAAAAGTAATCACAATTCCGACCCTCCCTTGATTACGTAATATGTGAATGATCCCTTACCTCGCAGAGGGTGAAACACCAGGCCGGATCGAAATTGGCCGGCGGGACGATGCGCTCGCTGTCGCTAGCCTTCTTCATTTGATACGGCAGCCGCAGCGCCATCTCCGTCATCAGCGTCGCATAATCCTGGAACAAATCATGCCCGCAAGACTTGACAAAGGGCTTGAGGAAGAACGGCGCCATGTCCGGCGGCGCCGTCAGCATCTTCGGCTTCAGCAGACGCGCCTCCGCCGCGGCAGTCTCGCGTTTCTTCGGGGACTCGCTGTCCAGTCGGCTCTTCTCCAGCAGCAGCTTCAGCAGGTAGTGACATAACTCCAACACCCGGGTGCCGTTGAGCACGCTGGCGCAGTGGTTGGTAAAGGACACCGGGATGGCTTGCTGGCAGCGGTATTTGCGGTAGCGTGACGCCGACTTGGAGATGATCACCGAGATGAAACGCAGCAGCACGATCACCACTTCGTTTTCCGGGGTGCGTCTTGCGAGCTCCTGCCTGTCCTCCCGTTCAATGCCCAACCGGGAGATGACGGTGGCGATGACGGTGTCCACGAGGCCCTTGTCGTCCTCGTACTTGCCAGGGTCCAAGTCGGTGCAGAGGTTGAAGAGCACCTGCATCGTGGGGATGGCGAGGAGACCGTCCCTCAGGGAGGGGATTGTGCTCTGCAGCTGAAGGATGACTGCGCGGCGCAGCTTCCGCAACGTCACTTCAGCTTGACCTGGCGGAATTAAATCAATTTACAGCGCACATGAACCGAATTATTACTATTATCAGTGGCGCGCCGAGGGGGGGGGTGTTTTGTTGATCTAAAACCCCCCCTCGAAAGTAAAAAAAGTGCCCCAAGGGTCCCCCATTAGAAAAAACCACTATGATTGAAAATTGTCATGCAATAGTCCCCCATTAGGTTCTATCGGAAATATTTCGGATACAATAAAAAACACCCCCCCCCCCTTAAACCAAAGCTCGGCGCGCCACTGATTATTATTTCTTTTTTTCTTCAGTTTTTATTACATTTAGTCTCAAGTTTCCAGTTTCAAATAATAACGATTCGCAAACAGTTGTTCACAAGCAAATTTTAAAATTACTTCAAAAAACCGAAAATGCACAAAATTGCAAATGCAATCACAAATCGTGAGGCTTCTGCTAACAACCTCAAGCCACCTTAATTCCATCTTCGTCAGAGGAAATAAACAAGAGGCAACCTCTTACAAAAATAACCAAAACAAAAAAGAGCAAATTTGGAATTTCTACCTGGTTGAGTCAAGTCCGGTTGGAAGGAGATATTCATGGTGTTGTCAACGGGATCGGTGCCCTGGTTAATGGACGTCGCAACATCGCCAGCCAGGGAGGACATTCCGCTACCCTCATCGGAGCCCTGCGTACTACCCGGCTGTTCGCTGGGTGACTGCGGCCGGAGAGCGGAAGTCTCGGTGGGCGCATTGCTGATTTCATCGTCGCTCACGCCCTCGGCGTCGGTGTTGCTGTCGGAGGATTCTTCCCCCACCTGGGGTTGGATGCTGGCGTCGCCGACACTGCTGGCGTTGCCACCGTGGCGGACGTCGTCCGGCTGCATGTTCAGCGCCATCGCGAGATCCAACATCGCCTCGTCGTCGTCCTGACCGTCGTCCGGTGGCATCGCCAATATCTGTGAAACAGAAATATTGGAGCAATTGTTTCCGATTTTCCACTTAAAAAGGACACTATAGTATTCTGTTCATCTCAGACAACCGGAGAACCAGACAGCCAAGCCAGACAAACAACATACAACAGACAGACAGACAGACAAACAGATAGACAGACAGACAGACAGGCAGGCAGACAGACAGACAGACAGACAGACAGACAGACAGACAGCAGACAGGCAGCAGACAGACAGACAGGCAGACTAACAGATGGATGGACATGCAATAGACAATGTCTGAGCTCATAAAAGAGACAAGCGAGCAGACAGGGCAACAAATGCAGGAAACAAGTCTGACAGTTCGAACTATAACAAGACTATCTTACCTGTTGGAGATTGTCCGGATTCTCGATGAAGTCTTCCAGCTGTTGAGCACCTAGATGTGGCTCCACCATCTGCCAGACCAACTGCAACTCCCCGAGCATGTCCTCCACGTTCTGGTTGGCCGCATCATTCTCCTCCACCGGAAAGGACTCCTGCTCATTATCTTCATCCTCCTCGCCGGAATCGTTGCCTTCCGCCAAGTCGGGTAGCACGTTCACGACGGCTGAGTGAGGCTCCTGGTCTGCAGTGTCCCGTTGTGGTGGTCGCTCAATAAGCGGCTTAGTCGGGGGCTTCACGACCTGCGGAGCGGCGTTGAAACGAACCGATGAATCCTTTGGCCGGAGTGTTTTGAGGACGGCACACTTCGCGGCTAGCGCGACAGTTTGATCCTTGGCCGAGATAAAGTCGGTGTACAGCTTGACACCCAGCGCAATCGTCTCAGAATCGGTTATCATGATGGCATGAATGACGCAGATGAGACACTGGATGGCGGTTTCTAGAGGGAGGAATTCCTGCAGCTGCACGACAGAAGCCACGGTAGTCTTCTTCGGCTGCTGTGACTGGATTTGCCAGAAAACGCGAGTCAAACTCTCCATGAAGGCCGCCGCTTTGGAGACTGCCGCTTTGTCAGTACCTAAGATAGAATAGCATAAGACTAAAAACAGCAAAAAAGTCACAGAGGCATATTCGACAAATAGACATACAGACACACAAGTCGACCAACCATCAGCAGACAGACCGCAGGCAGACTGACAGTCAGACAGCCATCCAGACAGACAGACAAACAGTCAGACAGCCAGCCAGACAGACAAACAGGCAGACAGACAGACAGACAGACAGACAGACAGATGGAAGACAGGACTAGATCCCAAGCAAACAGCACGACAAAAAAACATACAGACAGACAGACAGACAGTCAGACCGCCAGCAAGCAATTTTCCTCCCGATGGACTTACTGGCCAGTTTTTTCTCATCGACATTTTCCATCAGTTGCTGATACAAATTAGCCGGTCGCTTCACCGCAATCGGTCGGATGCTATTAACAATTTGCAGGAAGCGGGACGAATCCAGAACCGCACTCTCGCCTTCCTTGAGAGCTCCTCTATGCAGCTCTTCCAATAACCGTAACGCATGGGCAATGACAGCAGTGTCCTTCGACGCGTGAAACAGGGCTTTGTGAAAATCGTGCAGCGCAAACAACAGGTACTTTGCGTTCTGGCAGGTCTGCGGCAGCGGTTGGCACGAGCTGACCACACCGATCGTCTTCTCCAGCAGTTGTTGACGCACTCGTCGATCCTCCATCGGCCAGATGGTCACTGCCAGTTCTAACGCCTTGAGTGTCCGGCCCATAACCGTATCCAGGAGGGAGACGACCGCACATGACTTGGAGCTCAGGATGGACTGGCTGGCCGGGTCTATGGTAGTGGAGGAGGGCTCGCCGTCGTCGTCCCAACCGAACTGCGCCTTGCTCTTACCGTAGACGATCAGAGAGTCGAGGTAGGTCATCGTTCCGCTCTCACAAGCGGCGAAGTAGAGACTCACTTTCCCGTCCGCAAGAATAGATTCTTCCTCGGTCAGGGGGAAGTCAAAGTGTCGGGCGCGTTGCATGACAAACGTACGTGTTCGACCAAGCACCTAAAAATTAGGAAAAATCTCAATTTGTTATCCTGCCTCTTTGCCCGTTCCTTTTTCTCATCTTCAGGTCTATCTGCTAATATGGCGATTGTGCCTGTCTCTCCATCCTGTTACCTGATTGCTTGCTTGTCCGCCTCTCTGCCTGCCTGTCTGTCCGTCTATCTGTCCGTCTGTCTACCTGTCTGCCTGTCTGCCTGAATGTCTGTCTGTCTGTCTGTCTGTCTGTCTGTCTGTCTTGTCGGTCCTTGATGCAACTAGGCCTCCGTTCTCACCTTGACGAATGCCGGCACTTTATCGACTCCTTGAGAACCCAACCCAATTCTGAATCCGCAAATGACATGGCTACTATCCAAGTTTGTTACTTCGATGGTGAATCCACCCGTCCTCTCACTAACAATGTACGACGCCGGTGTCTGCTCTAGTCGCGATTTCAGCTTGCTCTTCGGGTAGCAGTCCACCAGATCCCCCCCGAACTCCACGTTCGGCAGTACGCTGCAATCTTCAAAGAAATCCACCGGAAAGACAGGATTCGACGACGACGAGTCGGGGGCACGACTGCTGGAGACCGAGCCCACTCGCGACAGCCTGGGCGGGAAGCTTCGCGCGGAAGACAGGTCAGCAGCAGGCAGCCAACTGTTGGTCGCCTCGGAGCTCAGCGAGAAGAACCGCAGCGTACCGTCTTCGTTTACTGACGCCAGAATGGAGTGGGAACCTTCGCTGCTCGTATATTTTGTCACCACCATATCGAGGGCCTTAACTTTCGCGCTGTTTGGCTTCACGGTCTGGAAGCTCAAACCGTCCGAGTCGATGGCGATGACAATGGGCACGCAGATGCCTTGCAGCCAGGCAAAAATTTGACCAGGATACGCACCACTTTCCGAAAAATACCCTATGCCAAAAAAAAATGCGTTGAACAGAATAATAAATAAAGGATGCAAACATCCGACACAGTCATGGTCTTCATAATCGATAGACATGGAGGAGGTTGTTAAACCGAGAGATGCACAAGCCAAACAGGCAGGCAGGCAGACCAGGCAGACCAGACAGACAGACAGATGGACAGACAAACAGACAGACAGACAGACAGACAGACAGACAGACAAACAGACTGACAGGCAAACAGGCAGGTAGACAAACCAGATAGAAAGACAGACAGACAGACAGAGACTATAAAGCGAAAAGACAAACTTACAGAGAGATTTTCCTTGCGTGTGATCTCCCTTGGACTTCGAGAAATTCAACAATGTTGCCGGAATTATAGCGTTATCCGCCGCAGCCGCAGTCAGCGGGGCCACAAACAGTTTCCCTGAAAGATGACTTCTCGGTAAAAAACAATAGTTTCTCTCGACTAATAGAATAGGTCCTAGATCCTATTGTCGTACCTTGCCCATAGCTGAGAAACAGCAACTGGAAGGCATGGGAATAGTACAAGGCCAGGCCGCCGTGACCAGCCTCCTCCTCCTCCCTGGTTGTCACCCGCGGCAGCTCTGAGTTGGCCAGATTGAGGGTTGCCGTCACAAAAAATGGCCCCATATCGGCACCGGCGACTGGGGTCAACTCTTGTATGAACACCTGCCCCGTCGACGACATGGCCAACACGTGCGGGACATTCCCGAGGAAGGCAATGGTGACGTCCTTGACTTTGCCGTTGGCAATCAGGAGATCGTACACGGGACGTTCGGTGCTCTTGGACAGGTCGAAAATCTTTATGGATTCGAGGGTTGCGACCAGTAGATCAGTCTGCGAATCTGGCATCCAGAAGGCTTTAGTGATGAAGTTGCTGCTGTCGATGGGGCCCACATTGAGTGTGATCACCTCCTGCGTTCCCGTTTCTAGAATTAAACTCGTTATTTAGGACTGATCAAACTTCTACAAAACAGATGATAGAAAAAAATCGCAAATCTTAGAATCTCAGAACGATAAACTTTCGTATGTTAAACATGTTTTCAGTACTTTACAAACGAGAGATCACGACTGTATTCTTACCGGGATTCATAAGAACCGCAACGCAGTCCTTAGCGCCAGTTACAATCAACAGCCCCTCTCGCAGCTGATTCACAACGACCGACGAGACGTTGAAAGTGAAATTGACATTTCCATGACAAGGGAGCATCAGCTTGGTCGTGCCGTCCTTCCCGGTGGCCGCAGCGTTGACTGGCAATTGGTGACGATCACACACTTGCTTCAGAAGGTGAGAGAGCTGATAGACTGCAATTTTACTCTTGTCCACCGCCATCGCCAGGTACTTTGCCGGTCCGTGCGTGAACACCGCCATCACACGTCGTCGGACCGTGCTGTGCACCAGCGACGTTCTAACAGACATTTCGGAAAACTCTCCGCTGAAAGAGCAACACAGTCCTTAATTCTGTCTAGACCTGCCTGTCTGCCTGTCTGTCTGCCTGCCTGTCTGCCTGTC
>LRSR01013184.1:0-28568 GCA_001579985.1 Hypsibius dujardini | reverse complement strand
ATTTTATTTTATTTTATTATATTATATTATATTAAGTTGTAATAATAATAATTTACTGCTGATGACCTGTAATTGCTGAAAAATATCATTGACACGGATTACCTGTGCGAGCATTTCAATTGCGCCATTAACAGACGCCAGTTGAGGCACGGCCTGGAAAAATGTGTAGTGAGGAAATATTCATACAGTGAAAGTTCTGTGATTCGAACGGTCACGTGAGTTTATTTCTATCGAAACTTTTACTCGGAGTTGGCCGTTGATAGATTGGAGTTTGAGACAGTAAAGTAAAAACTGACACTGTGACGTCGTTCGAATCTCAGGACTTTCACTGTACTGGCACATTCCGAGGAAACATCCAATGTGCCGCCTGAAAACCAACGCAACAAGTCTGTGCTTGGCATAGATCGTTCATACCGGTTCGTCATGGAGGTCCAAGTTGCCGTAGAAGGGCGTGGTCTTGAATCCGTGGTCCCATTGCGACTTGAGTAGTGCCATTTGGGTCTCCGAGACGTGAAGCGTCGCGTCCACCATCGTCACAAAAAGGACGCTTCGGTAAGCTGCCCTGATGACCTGCGAGACATGCTGTATTCAATTGATCTAATATAAATGGATATATTCGAGAGCTCCTAAACAAGTAAGGGAACGTTCAACAATTACATCAGCAATTTCGAATCTCAACATTTCCTTGATTCTGAGAGTTTGAAAAAACGTGTATTTCACAATGAAATGAAAACCACTCTGGAGGGCGAATTTCTTCATATCTGTTTGCTGTTACCGATGCACTCTTGCCTGGTCTCTTTGAATCCGTCGAGAAAATCGGCAGAAAACGAGAACTGCTTTTTAAATAAATAAAAACTGACTAGGGGTGGTATATAGTGGGCGCTGTCTCTGTGAATTAATCAATCATTAAAATGTGTCTGCGTTTATTCAATCGATCAGTCCGTTCGAAATCAAATAATCAATTAGTACATCTTTCAGTAACATAGACAGCGCCCTCTATATACTAGCACTGGTCAATTTTTGTTTAATTTAAAATAGTAGTTCTGGGTTTGTGCCGATTTTCTCGACGGAATCGAAGAGACCAGGCAAGAGTGCATCGGTAAGAGCAAACAGATATAAAGAAATCCGCCGTCCAGATTAATCTCATTTTCTTGTAAGCCACACGGTGACGTAACGGTTCAGCGGTTATAACAGATATAAAGAAATTCGCCGTCCAGAGTACCGATGGCGATGGTTCCGAGGAAATACGATACGGGGAGGCTGGGTCGACCGACATTCCCATCATTACCGATCTAGACGCTTTCCTTCGTTTTGATTTTGAAAATGCGAAGGATAACTGTGTGTTATCGGTGCTGAAATTTTGTTATTAAAGCGGAAATTTAACATTTTGGCGCAGAGGGGGAATTCCAACGGCGCTGACATCAGCGTTTGAGATTCGGAGAGGGGGGGAGGGTAAAAAAAGCTGACGAGCTCTGACAGAGGGGCGATAGTGTTAGATCTATCAACCGGGGGTTGGATAGTGAACAAGTTTATTAGACTGAATGTGGTGATCGGTAGAGAAGTAAACTGGAAGAAAGGAAAGAGGAAGTACAACAACTTTATAACTAGTAAGACATCTGCTTATATAGTGAAGTGTTAACTATAGAATTGATAGTAAATAGCACACACATCAGAATTACATATAAGTAATTAGCTGTGGCAGCAGAATCGGGTTAATAGGGTAGATAGAGTTACTAAATAAGTAAAGTATTAATAAGTCAAATAGCTGTGATGATTGGATATGAGGACTTGTTGGGCGTGGTCCAACAATAGGGATAAGGCCGCCTAATATCAAGCGCTGACGTAATTGTTGAACGTACCCTAAGGTCACTTGGTCATTCATTTCGCAGCTCGAAAGTGCACAAAACTTCTGATTATGCAAGCATTTAGATCTGGGATCTCTACATTGTTCCTGACAGTTTTGTTCATTTACTCGCAAAAACCTGGAAGGAGAAATTTTTCAGTCGAAAAAAAGTTCGAAACCGTGAGCTGATAAAGAAATTATCCCTAATTAGCCCCTCCTTAGCTGCGTCGTGAACAACAGCAAAAGATGTTTCAATCGAAGTAAGTAGGCTGAATATAGTTCTAAATAATGAAATTGAGATAACAAGATTCTGAAAAGGCAGAAAAAAATGATGCAATCGATGTGCCGAACCGTGCGACTTCAAGTCATGCGATGTGTTTCGGTTTCGCTTGATTGAGTGATTGGAAGGCGGCGGCGGCATTCCAACCACTGTCTACTCCTTCTCAGATTCTTCAACGGATGTCGGTAAAACTCTGGCTAAGCAGGTATGGTTCCTTGGTCTAGCTACCAATGTTCAGTAAAATTGAAAGGCCCAGTAAATAATTTCGCTCTGAGAAAATGACCAAGTGATATTACTTCTTTATTAGCCCTCGTTTCTATGTGTGTAGCCGGAAGAGAAATGTAGTCCACATACAAGATGTTTCTACTGACATTACACCGTCTCCTACCTCGTCGTTCCGATCATCCGCCTTCCATGTGAAAATGCCTTGGGCTTTATACGGAAACGGAACAGCGACAATGAAGACCTGTGTGATACCTCGGGATGTAACCGGTATTCCACCATCTTCATTTCTTTCCATTTCAAGGCTCTTCAAATGGTTTATCAATGGCTTATCTGCGACGTCTACGCTGTAAATGCGATTCATCCAAATAATCGATCGCTACGTACGTATTCTCCTTTGGTCTGACCCTTGGCTGCAGCTAACAACTGCAATGAGAAAATTCCAGATGTTCTCTGTACAGCAAGAATGTCGTGTACTGTAAAGACGAGCTAGTGCCTGCGGAGTAGCTTAGCTTGGAGACGGCAAGAATTAGGATTTTTTTATGATCTATTTAATACTGAGATAACTACAAATCTTCATTTGAGTTTCTTTTAGTCTAATTTCAGTCTAAGTTTAGTCTCAGTCTAAGTCTGTTTAGTCTCAGTCTAAGTCTGTTCAGTCTAGTTCAGTCTAGTCTAAGTTTAGTCTCAGCATAAGTCTAGTTCAGTCTAATTGCAGTCAAAGTCTAGTTTAGTCTCAGTCTAGTCTCAGTCTAAGTCTGTTCAGTCTAGTTCAGTCTAGTCTAAGTTTAGTCTCAGTATAAGTCTAGTTCAGTCTAATTGCAGTCTAAGTCTAGTTTAGTCTAAGTCTAGTTCAGTCTAAGTTTAGTCTAGTTTAGTCTGATCAGTTTAGTTTCAATTTCAGTCGTGATTTTAGAGTAAATATAACAATTGATGAAAATTAGTTACATGAATTACATCTCTAGTTACTGAAGATTTAATTTGACTAAAAGTAAACTTGCAAAATAAAATCGCAAAATGAGTAATAAACTTTATGGTCTACACTAGCCCTAATTTAGTTTTAGTTTGGTTTGGTTTCTACACTAGCCCTAATTTAGTTTTAGTTTGGTTTGGTTTCTACACTAGCCCTAATTTAGTTTTAGTTTGGTTTGGTTTAGGTCATATCCTAGGGACGTTTTCAGTTGGGATTTACCAGAAGCAGACGAAATTGCGAAGCGGAAGCCAGAAAGACCATCACTAAATTAAAGATGACAAAAATTCCTGGACTTGTAGTTTTTGACTCCAAACAGTTTGAGATTCGGCACCTCTGCTATGGCGAGAGAAGTTGTCCAACAGATCTGACATATTTAGCGGAGCTTTCTTCGAGGAGTACCGAACGTTGACTGTGCGGACCAAAGGCTTCATAATGGCGTCCACGGCCCGGAACACGATTTGATAATTAGGAATTGCGTCGTCGTCCAGGACCACGAAAACCGACGTCCAGTTGTGTATCAAGCAGAGCCGGTAAAATATGGTGCCGTAGAACAAGGAAGGATAGACATTTGTGTTTATCCAAGTGGGGCTTTTTGATTTGTCTTTGATGATCATGTCTGAGCTGCTTCTATTTACATCGGGAGAAACAAAAACAGATACTTCTAAATGCAATAAGCATGTGCAAGGTTAATTCGGTCATGTCTAATCTTTCTTACGTTGTGATGAGTAATATGTTCCATGCAGCGGCAAGTTGATTTAAATAAAGGGGTTCTAGACATCCTTAAAATTCAAGTCTATTAGCAGCCGGCCAGGGACTTCACAAAGTCATGGCTTCGTTCACACAGACACAAACACAAACACAGACACAGACACAGACACAGACACAGGCACAAGCACAGACACAGACAGACACAGACACAGACACAGACACAGACACAGACACAGACACAGACACAGACACAGACACAAATATAGACACAGACACACTCTATCACTTACCAGGGGTCACGATATAAGCCGGCATGGGTCCGCGTTCCCCACCGCGTTGGTAGTACCACTGCGACAAGATAATTTGCACGTTATGGGCAAACGTTTCACAGTCAAGTATTGATAGGTTGTATAAATATAAATGTGAAAACGTGAGATTTGGATAGATGGGCCTTAGATTATCCAATGCCACGTCGAATGCTGGTCCAGTCCGGGTAATAGTCGCTACGGCAGAGGTTCCCGTCAAACCTGGAGTTACAATTAGTACATCCAGTGAGCTTGCGGTCAGACACAGCAGCGATATCACCAGAAAAGTTGTCATAAGAAACGAAACACAATTGAGATGCATATCCAGAATGAACCATCCTACGATCATTGGCCCAAAAATAATTAAAGCTAGTAAAAACTGGAATGTTTTTTTATGATTTAATCAAATCATGAAAAATCCTTCATCGAAATTGTCGATGCAATTTGGAATCTACCCAGGCAGAGAACGTAGATTCGCAACAGTCACTCCGCTTTCGTCCGGTTGGTGCGAGGTCAACAGTCAAGTAGCGCAGCTCAGCAATTAAGCAGCATGTTTTCCGGGCTTTATTCCTTTCCGAAACCCCAGGCTTTCAGCGGTCAAATTCTCACCTCATCCTGCTGTCGAGTGCCTGTGATTGAAATCGATATTTCTGTACTGTAGTAATAGTGTACGTAGGCACTATGTAAATTAAAAACCTACTTCATTCATACCCTGGTTGTTAATCAAATGACACGCCATTTAAAGATACCATGTACGTTCCATAGCTGAGGGCGTCACAAGATAATGACGAAAAGTGTCCAACACCAGCGACTGAGGAAGGCGGAAAAATGCCATCCGAATAATTAATAATCTTAAACAGCGCGTTGTTTCACTGAAAAAATGGTGATGTTGCGCTAAGGACTAACATCTCAAGACGCGGCTCACTTGGTGTCTGTCTGTCTGTCTGTCTGTCTGTCTGTCTGTCTGTCTGTCTGTCTGTCTGCCTGCCTGTTTGCTTGTCTGCCTGTCTGTCTCTCTGTCTCTCTGTCTGTCTGTCTCTCTGTCTCTCTGCCTGCCTGTCTGCCTGTCGTCTAATAAAATGGGCATATTAAAGTCAATTACGAGTACAATCAGCCCCAAGAAAAACTTTCATCACGTGACTTTGCTGTTCAAACTGACTGAAAACTCCGCCCTAAATTTCACCGTTTCTGTACGACCAATCAGGACATGTAGTGTACACGTAATGCATTATCATACATTGCATTTCGAATCAAAACACGAACAGGCAAGCAATAAAAAAATTAGACAACAGGAATAAAAATTTGAACAATTCAAACAATGAGAAAACTTTGGAACCGGTAAATTTAAACATAATAGACATATTGAAAAACAAAGTTAGTAACTAGAATTTAAAACGTTAAACCTTAATACCCCAACCGAAGCCCGGAATCCTGCATAAATTTATCAATCCGTGCAGGCTTGGAGTCCTGCAGTATGAACTGCCATTGCTGCTTCAGGAGGAATTCGCCTTCCGTCGATCATTTCGAAAAACAACTGTACTAAATCAAGCCAATCAAGAGCGATAGCAACAGCAGAAAAAAGCAGTCATGGACAGCTGCAAAAAACAGCTGATAAGAATTCGAATTCGGTTATGTTGGGCAGTTTCCCTGCGTTAAGTCATCAGTTGTTGCAGTCCTTCACACAGGTAAATTGCTATTTGTTTTTTGAGATCGCGAGATAAGCCAGTTTTTGGTGATCCAGACGATTCAACTCGTTATATCGAGAACATTCTATTGGCACGCTTGTCGCACGACATCTCTTTCTACGCGCAAAAAGTCTATGTTGTGCAAGGAGAGTTTTTCTTGGGGCTGACTGTACTTTCTATTAACTAGATTAATAACCGGGCAAAGCGAGAGCCCGATCAGGTCGACGCATCGAGCTCACGCGACGGTACCAATCGTTATTAGCCAGGCGAGCTACAGCTAAATACATTAAACATATAATCCTTTTATTATCCAAATGGGAAATACATTTATCTTGACGCCAGAAACGCTAATGGGACGTGCTTGAATTTGTACGACGCGGCTTCATGCCAACCACTCCGCAATGCTCCCGTCCGTCGAGTCGCCATCCCGTCGGACCGAAGGTCCTCTTAATAAACCCACACATTTCCACTTCAAAGCCAGTCGCCCTTAGCTCTCGCTCGAGAACCCACGGTTCTAGCATATTCAGCTGCCCCTGCGAACCGACATTGCGCACCGAACCCGGCCATTCCTCCCCGGCCGCCTTTCGTGCCTCGTACTCTGGAATGAAACTCTTGGCTCGTCCACTGTACGGAGTACCACTCGTAATGACCACCTTCCCACCAGGCTCCAACCACGTGAAAAATTTGTGCACTACTTCCCGGATTTGCGGTCCAGTCAGGAAGTGGAACCAACGGAGCGCCAGCACACCACTCAACGAACCCGGCTCGAAATCCAGTTCCAACGCATTTCCCGGCTTCAAAATGCACCGAAGACGTTCTTCTTCCGTGAGGGAATCGTTGAGTTCTTTGAGCATGTCTTCGGATAAATCATTGGCGTAGACGGTCGCACCGGTTTTGAGGATCTCTTTGGTGGTGAAGCCGAACGCGACTCCGAGATCGGCGACAGGATTGGTGGTGTTCCGAGCGAACGCAACGAACGCTTCTCCATATTCATCCAACACGTCCAGCATGTGGCCGTGGGCGTTGAGGGTCGCCTTGAATTGAGGGTTTCTTTTAGTCTGCAACAGGAAAGTATTTATTCATTTACCGGGTGGGAACTTAATTTGGAGACTAAGTTCTACCAACTCCTCAAGTCGGAAAAACAACAGAAACTTAAAACGCCAAAAGCTATATTGTTTAGTGCTCTAAACAAAAATAACGATTCTTCAATTCAACAATCAATCGCGCATCCACACTTCAAACTCGCCGAGGACCAGAAAAAGGCGATGTCCCGCATGATTTTTTTGCCTAAATGAGGCGTTCCTTCTTCCAGGTCTTCCTCATTTTTGTTATTTTGCGGTTTGACGAAGTCTGTCAATTAATCCCTTTAAGCAACTAAGTCTGTCTGGTAGAGGTTTTTAATTTCATCAAACTGAGAATCAGAGAAGTGTTGAGGATGGCGAATAAGGAAGTTCTCCTCCCTGAAAATTCTTCAGCGCGTGTGCCACGAGATTCCATTATTTTCTTTGATCCGCGAGGGTTATCGAAGGTAAATTGTAAACGCCAGAGAAATTGTGATCTAAGAAATGCATTTTGAGCGCTGTTTCTGGTGGTTTTTTTGAAAATCGGCATGAAAACAACGCGGGAGGTTCAGCCATTACGGAAAATGAAAACAAACTTCATTCTTAGGAGTGTCTGGGAAAACTGGTGGATCTTTTTCAGGCAAGGATTGGACGAAAATGTGTTTCAAATAATCAATTAGACAAAGAATTTTTAAAGTTTGTTTACATTTGAGCACCATTAAAAAACTATGAGAAGCTTTGATTTGTTTGGTTTTCAATATCTTATGCAGATTCACAAGGACAAAACGTCGATTTGATGCTTTTCTGGATAAAATGGGAAAAACGCAAACAAACCCAAATTAATGCAGATCTTTTGTGATAAAATTAAAGATTAGAAAATTCTTTGTTGAATGAGTGACATACTTTCCCCTTGTTAGAGGGACGGAGCAACATGTCGATGAAGTTAGTCTCAAAAATAAGTTTCCATGCGATATTTGTTCTCATTGTTTCGCATCCTTAGAGCGATCTGATCTCGCGACTTTGAACGGTCTAGCATTACAAGGACAGTACCGACCTGATCACCGCCGAGAGACGTCGAAGGCGTTGAATTGTTAAGATCCTCGCAAGCGCATGTATGAACTAAATTCAAGAATACTATCCCACATAAGAGTATTGGAGGAAGGCCGGAAACTGTGGCAGTCATGTTTGGTCTGACGTGTAATTTTTGCTGATGTATCTAACAATGACCATCCAGCAGTCAAACGACCGGACGGATGGGAAAACGTTTAAAAATTTGAAAAACGACTCAACAGGGGATCGTGCAGAACAAATCAACCATGAAAAGCGATGTAACATGACGTCCGGTCCGAGGTTAATCCGTGCCTTAGCATGTGGTGCGCGAACTAGAACGAAACTTCGAACGATCTTAATCAGATCAAGATTGGGTTTTACCTAGACCTACTCGTATTTTATCTCGAAAAACATGCATCTTCCGGACAAACCGTCCATCTTACGAGCTGACCGTCTATTTAAAGGACTGCCTAAACTGATGGTTTGGCAAAAAATGTCCCAGCTTCGAGTAATTAAATAAATACTTCTGCTCAAAGTCACTTTTAAATTGCAGACAACGGAAGATCAGATACTCGTGTAATATTTGCGAGACAATTTCAGACGCTAATTCGGTGTGCTGATTTGTCGCGTCTTCACACCGACCACTCCGCAGTGCTCCCGTCCGTCAAACTGCCAGCCCTCCGGGTAGAAGCTCCGCGCGATGAACCCGCACTTCTCCACCTCGAAGCCGGCCGCTTTGAGTTCCCGCTCAAAAATAAACGGCTCCAGCTTATGAAAATGCTCCCGCGAACCGACTCCGCCCACCTCCTGGATCTGCTTCGTAGTGAAACCCGGCCACTCCTCCCCGGCGGCCTTCCGTTCCTCGTACTCTGGAATGAAACTCCTGGCTCGTCCACTGTACGGCGTACTACACGTTATAACCACCTTCCCACCGGGCTCCAACCACGTGAAAAACTTGTGAATTACTTCCCGGATTTGCGGTCCAGTCAGGAAGTGGAACCAACGGAGTGCCAGCACGCCGCTCAACGAACCCGGCTCGAAATTCAGTTCCAACGCACTTCCGGGCTTCAGAATGCACCGAAGACGTTCTTCCTCCGTGAGGGAATTGTTGAGTTCTTTAAGCATGTCTTCGGATAGATCGTTGGCGTAGACGGTCGCACCGGTTTTGAGGATCTCTTTGGTGGTGAAGCCAAACGCAACTCCGAGATCGGCGACAGGTTTGGTCGTGTTCCGAGCAAACGCAACGAATGCCTCTCCATATTCATCCAACACGTCTAGCATGTGGCCGTGGGCGTTGAGGGTTGCCTTGAAATGCGGGTTGCTGTTCTTGGGGTTGGAGTAGAATTCATCCATGCTGCTGACGTTGCGAGTTGCTGTCGCTGCCTGAAGAAAGGAACGGACGGTTGGTCGAAATTGTGAAGAGAGTTTTCGGATCATTTAGTGTCAGAAAAAGTTCAATCCATTAACTTTATTTCTCCAGGAAGGGCATATTTTTATTGACTCAGTATGTGTGAAATCTGCTCGCTGACTCTCACCATGCAACTTCACGCCGCATGCCGTCTTATCATCTAGTCGGTTATACCGTGAAATCATTTTGTAAATTGCCGAATCATCTAGCCATGAAAGTGGATAGAGAAATTGCAGCAGTCAGGTCAAAGTGTCGTGTCACGGCAGGCAGGTACAAAGTCCGATGCTGCCGATGGTTCCTGCAGCTTGGATACTGCAATACTCGCTTGTCGTGTTTTTCAAGGCCGCCTGACTGCCGACAAATCAATCTGATTTACAACCTCTCAATAAAACAGCGCCGTATTTCTTAGATTTCTTAGATTAATTAAGGCACCGAAAGCCCGCTTTCTTCACAATGAATCATGCCATTTTGAGCTTTCACGCCAAAATCACAGTTTAGTCAAAATGTTTCTTCATGCATTGGTATTTCTAGTAGCTATTAGTGGCTGCTTCGCGCCTAGTGTTGCTCCTCCTTCCGGGAGGAAGAATTCCGAAAACCCTAAGCTAATATTGCACGCTGAAATCTAAGGGAAAGGTGAAGGCAGGAAATTGAACAATTATTTAAGCATTGATCGAATCATTCGTCCTATAAAATGCCCCTGATTAACCGACTTCTTTTCACGCTGCGTTCGTGATCTGTCAGATCTACGATCAACTACTAGTACGCATGTGCTTGATGACATCCTTTGCCTGTACGTACACGTTTCCTTGTACTCGGTCTTCATGGGAAGTGAGACGGGCAGAAATAAACTTAACAAACTAAATCAGAAACTGCATTGACTAATTTATTCAGTTTCAGCTACTTTATTGGCTGAAAAAGCTAAACAAAAAATTTTAGCCACTTAACTAAAAAAAATAAAAAAATAAACTTAGTTAACTAATTCGACTAGTGCTAAATCAAAAATATTAATTAGTAAACTAAAAATCACGAAGTATTATTAGCCGTCTAGTGTCCATTTTTGCCATCTCGAATAGCACGAGAACTAAGATTCACATTGAACAGACCTTATCAATGCTGCTCGTAATTAGCCGACTTACAGTTGTCGAATAATTCCCCTCAATGCCGACAGACACGTTAGCGAGTTCTAGCAACGCAATTACAACCAGGAGACGTCTCAAAGAACCGGACATCACGGCGATGAGATCTGCAGGATATGCGTGAAAAAGAGAGATCCTTAGTTGAACAGAACCGTCCAGCAACAATCGTAATGCAGTGTGCAGCGGAACGGATGAGAATTTCTTCAAATCTGAGAATGTGCCAGGAACTGAAACCGGAAGAAATAATGCATAACAACACGGAAGCCTGTCTGTCTTTCACTTCCGGTTGGCAGGGTGTCAGTACGGTTGTATGGGCAGACTAGACCCGAGTCCAACTTCGGAATGATCCTAATCATCCTGAAACTGAGGTTGTTCATCTACAATGAGCACATTACTTACCGGGTAGGAACTTACTTTTTGGAATATAGTCTCATGCAGTTGGCCTCACAACGGGCAATAATTAAAACTTTCAACTTTAACCTAAATGTAACAAATTTAGTAGGCGTTTAAAGCGCCGTTGCCAATTTTTGTTGCTCTCCACTGTTGGACCACGCCCAACAAGTCCTCATACCCAATCAGCACAGCTATTTGACTCGTTAATACCTTACTTAGTAACTCTATCTACCCTATTAACCCTATTTTGCTGCCAAAGCTAATTACTTGTATGTTATTCTGATGGGTGTGCTCTTTACTATCATTTCTATAGTTAACACTTTACTATATAATCATGTGTTTTAATAGGTTGAGAAGTAGTTGCACTTCTTCTTTCCTTTCTTCCAGTTATCATCTCTAAATATCTATACTTTCAGTCTAATAAACTTGTTAACTACCCAACTCTCGGTTGGTAGACCTAACACCACTGAGGAGAGACTGATTCGAATTTTCAGAAAGTCACCAGAATAACGCGATGTCCCGCTCCCTTGTTTTTCTGTGTAGGAAATTGCCCGGGGGCAGATTGTTATCGCTTCGCTAGATCGAATTATGGAAGGGAGCAACACACCTAACCGGCCATTTTTTAGAAAACATAGTGGGTTATTAGTTTTATTGAGAAAATTTTCCATTTTATGGCTAGGTGCAGAAAAAAATGAGTTGCGCTTCAGAGCGAAAGTTTGGGACGAAATTTTAAAATCAACGGTGGCCCTTTGGACACAGAGCTGCAACCCTTAAACTGCATTTTTGTCAAAAATGTTTTGTAAATAAGTTAACAAAATTACCGAGGATTAAAAAAACGTCGGTAGATGGCTTAAGGGTTCTCTGAATGAAGCATAATGCCGCGGCTACAAGGAACATGTCGGAGACGTCTCAAAATGGCTCGCGACTTGCCGAAATTGAAATGATAGTCAAATCTCAGGTTGCTCACCGTATGTATTGGTTTTGCATTTCAGCAAGTGTGTTCTACTTGTGTACAATATTCTTTTGTAATTCATTCATTTTTAAAAATTATTGGAAAAATTAAAATTGGGACATTCTTCTCCACTCTGTGGATTTACAAGAATGTGAAAGACATAGCTCACTGAATATTTTTTAAAATTTTGATAATTGCAAAATATCCGTTTTGAATAAGGCTTTTAAATAATAATTAGTCGGATAACATTAGGCGGGCGCAAAGTGTAGATTTCATTAAAAAACAGCTAGTCTAAAAGTAAGTTCCTACCCGGTACATAAGTCGATATTCAAGCGACCACTTGGTGGTACTCTGTGTTTAAGACAATACGCATGTCAAATATGGACCGTTATTTATTTCAAAACAACTGAAATCAATTTTTTTTCATGTTAAATACAACAACAATATATCTCAAAGATTTTTAGGCTTCACACCAATCACTCCGCAATACTCGCGACCATCTAATTGCCAATGCGCCGGATAATAAGACCTCGTCAAGAATCCCGCCTTCTCCACGTCGAACCCCGCCAACTTGAGTTCCCGTTCCAGAATCACCGGCTCCATCTTATGAAACGACTCTCGCTTTAGTAGTCCGCCCACTTCCTGGATCTGTTTCGTGGTAAATCCCGGCCACTCCTCCCCGGCGGCCTTCCGTTCCTCGTACTCTGGAATGAAACTCCTGGCTCGCCCACTGTACGGCGTACTACACGTTATAACCACCTTCCCACCGGGCTCCAACCACGTGAAAAACTTGTGAACTACTTCCCGGATTTCCGGTCCAGTCAGGAAGTGGAACCAACGGAGCGCCAGCACACCGCTCAACGAACCCGGCTCGAAATCCAGTTCCAACGCATTTCCCGGCTTCAAAATGCACCGAAGACGTTCTTCCTCCGTGAGGGAATCGTTGAGTTCTTTGAGCATGTCTTCGGATAAATCATTGGCGTAGACGGTCGCACCGGTTTTGAGGATCTCTTTGGTGGAGAAGCCGAACGCGACTCCGAGATCGGCGACAGGTTTGGTGGTGTTTCGAGCAAACGCAACGAACGCTTCTCCATATTCATCCAATACGTCCAGCATGTGGCCGTGAGCGTTGAGGGTCGGCTTGAAGTGAGGGTTGCTGTTTTTGGGATCGTCGTAAAAGGCATCCATGGTGGTGAAGGAAAGAAAGGTATGCACGAATCGTCAATCTACCTGAACTTTCAGAATATATTTTGCTCAAGCTCTGATGCGCAGACGGGAATAAATCCGCATGCGACGCTGCTGTCAGCTGACTCGTGCATGTGCCCTGTCATCGCTCACAGTAAATCGGCTGACTTATCAATAGAGAGCAGGTGCAGCTTCAGAAGTCGGAGGTGGGAAGTGGCAAGTCGAACTGAACCTGTTGAACAGCAAGTCCCACTTCCGAACTGCCAAGTGGCGCTAAAGTGGCGTCACCTAGTAGCAATTACTTTTACTTAAAACTACTTCGGTTTTTTATTTAGGAATGACTTTTACTTTGCCTCCCATGGTGATTATGTTTAGAAATATCTATTATATGATTAAAAATAAACCTCGGTGCGAGAAAGAACAAAAATGTGGTTAATTTGGCCCCAAAACTGAAAGGTTTTTTATAAGTAATTCAGCGTCACGTGCAGCGTCAGAAAAGAAGCAACTTTCAAAAGAAAAAAATCACTCTGTTCATTCCGTGTTTAATTGAATTTTACAACTGACTGACTTGTAAAAATCTGGGAATGTCCGTGTTTCAGAATGTGATAACATCTTTCAATTTAAAAACGTAAACAAACATTCGACAACTTAAGACTTCCCCCTCGTGCGCCTCCTATGAAGTCCGCGACGAGTAGCAGCTCTGTCTGTCTGTCTGTCAGTCTGTCTGTCAGTCTTATCAGTTTATCTATCTGTCTGTCTGTCTGTCTGTCTATTTGTCTGTCTGTCTG
The DNA here is from genome assembly GCA_001579985.1 of Hypsibius dujardini. Lineage (NCBI taxonomy): Eukaryota > Metazoa > Tardigrada > Eutardigrada > Parachela > Hypsibiidae > Hypsibius > Hypsibius dujardini. The sequence goes on along the minus strand of LRSR01013184.1, from coordinate 14,579 downwards.
TCTGTTTGTTTGTTTGTTTGTTTGTTTGTCTGTCTCTCTCTCTCTCTCTCTCTCTGTCTCTCTGTTTGTCTGTCTCTCTGTCTGTCTGTTCACTTCCCACCTCCTACTTTCCACGTAAAATACAGTTGCGCCTGCTCTCTAATTATCAATACGTGAAGTATATGTTAGTCTGCTTACCGGCACACGAGCACAAGGCCAGGCAAAACTGCTGAAACTGGCAGAGCCATTTGTTTTATTTTTAGGCAAATGACAAGCACCCTTTGAACGATCAAAGGCTCATCCCCAATAATCACTGTAAAATTAGACGAAAATCGTAAAGCAACTTCACCATATTGAACAAAGATCACAGTGGCAGCCTTGAGTAATAGTTTCGTAGAGAGGCGCTATCACCTATAGTTCTTGCCCGTCCTTCACGACGGAGGGGGCGGTAACACCGCAGCTTTCCGGGTCGACTCCCATGATGTCGTCGACAATGTCTGTTTGTCTGTCTGTCTCTTTGTCTGTCTGTCTGCCTGTCTGTCTGCCTGTCTGTCTGCCTGTCTGTCTGCCAGTCTGTCTGCCAGTCTGTCTGCCAGTCTGTCTGCCAGTCTGTCTGCCAGTCTGTCTGCCTGTCTATTTGTCTGTCTGTTTGTCTGTCTCTTTCGCAACAGCAACTTCAGCATATTGAACAACGATCAGTGGCAGCCTTGAGTAAGTTTCGTAGAGAGGCGCTATCACCTATAATTCTTGCCCGTCCTTCACGACGGAGGGGGCGGTAACACCGCAGCTTTCCGGGTCGACTCCCATGACGTCGTTGACGATGGCCAGTGCGGCGTTTTTCGCCGCAATCAGCGACATCTCCATCGCCGATCCGGCCCACTCCACCGCGTTGAGGTAGATCAGATTATTGCCGTACAAGGAGAACGGCGGCGGGTGCAACGGCGGTTCGCCATAATTCGGGTACGCTCGCCAGTCGACTTGGGTCGTCGAGGTGGTGATCGTTCGCAGGAACATCTCACTGATTAACTCACCCGGAAGCGGATCAGTTGAAAAGATTTTCCAAACTGGGAAGCCCGATGAGGTGGAAGAGTCGCCGAGGACATCGTGCTGCCTTCCGATGGAACTCCAACTGCCTATTTGCGAAATACGTAATTAAATAATTGTTAATCAAATTTCAACTCCACTTTCGATCAGAGGTGCTCGTCTTTTAAGTTGAATTAGATTCAAAAATGAAAACTCAAATTGAAGCAACAGTACCGTTGTCCTCGATATTGAAGACAGCATCCAAGCTGGTGGACGATCCGAAAAAGGTCCTGTTCAGTTCGCCCTCGACGAACGTGGCTACGGTCCGCTGGTAGGCACCGATCCACTCAGTCGGTTTGAAAAAGGACGGGAAACCGTCGAACGCGACTGAAGAGGAAACTTAGGTGGGATATCGCCTAGTTAAAGACTTCTCGTTTCTTTGCAAGGCAAGCTAACCAGGTCTACTATGTGTTAAGCTTGAAAACTTGACCCCGTTTCTGAACAGTCGCCGGTAACATCGATTTGAGCTTTCTCTGCGACGTTCTGTAACTAAACTGTCACTTTCGGTCACTGTCCACAAACGGGGGCGAGTTAGCGATTTAGACGGACAACAGAAGCGGTCGACGAGCGTTTAACCCTCTGAGTGTCGATCAGCTTACACTGGCTTAATTCTTCCTTCAAACTCAATTTGCTGATCAAGCATTTGGACTTTTTAGATACGGTTTTTTGCTTTGATCCTATTACAGAACCGTGAAATACAAAGTAAAAACAACTTCTGAAAAAAAAACTGCAAGTGGTAGAACTGAACTGAACTTTGGCTAACTCAGCATTACCCGTATACCTAAAACACCCGGCTACCAGAGGGTTAAAAGGAACGTGAAATCAGAGTCAGGCAATATTACCCACCTATGTTTCCTCGTGAGCCAGCGCCGTCTTTCCGCAAGGGTGCTGCCAGAATGACGTAGTCGAAATCTTCCAATCCGCCGGTGCTGGTGTGCAGTCGAAAGCGACCGTCCGGCAGGGATTCGATGGTGGTGATGGATGAGAGCACGACGTCCGAGGCGGATTGACAGGCACGCACGGCCACTTGGTAGTTTCCGCCTTTGACGCTGTGCAGAGGTCCTTTCATTCCAGCCAGACTGACACTTCCTGAACGGAGAGACGGAGCATCAGACCAAGTTAAAGTAAGTTCAACAAAATGGGCGAAGACTTCTTTTTTTTTAAGCGTCTCTGACAAAAGTCAGCCTTCAATTCCATTCACCCGGAACCATTTTGCTTGTAGCAAAAACGGTTGATACACAGGACGACCGTCCGTCCGTCCGTCCGTCAACTAACCGACGAATGCCGGCACTGATGTCCGCTGATTGTAATTCACCCGCATTGCGGCTGCGGCAATTTCGTCGACAAAGTTCTCCGCGAATCCCTCCGACAACATCCGGTCTCGCAGTGGCGTCTGCAGCATCTCGCCAAACTTCTCATCCGCCGCCAGGATGAGGTCCGTCGGACGGAGATATGAGCAATTTCTCGCCTGAAGCGGGTAAATTTTGCCGAAACGGGTCAGGTAGTCGTCCACCCAGGGGCCGAGTTTCAAGGGCGAAAGTCCGTAACGCCACACGGACTTGGCGATATCGGCTATCGTCCAACCGGTGGTCTTGAAAAGGACTTCCGAACCTTTTGAGATAGCTGTGATATCGCTGTCGTCTTCTGTTAGACTCTCTAGACCTGCAACGAAATTCCGAACCACAAAGTTATCGCGTGATAATCCTGTCTGTCTGTCTGTCTGTCTGTCTGTCTGTCTGTGCGTCTGTCTGTCTGTCTGTCTGTCTGTCTGTCTGTCTGCCTGTCTGCCTGTCTGCCTGTCTGTCTGTCTGTCTGTCTGTCTGCCTGTTTGTTGTTCCTACCGAATTCCTTCAAGAAGTCCTGCAGTATCATGTTCTTCTCGTGAAAGACGCTGGCTCCTGCTTCGTACTCCCGTCCAGCAATGTTTACTGTAGCCACGCGGCCTCCGATTTTGTCCTTCTCGAAGAGCACAATTTCAGCCTGTTCGTCGAGTGCCTCCCGTAGAAACCAACTGGCCGCACACCCACCGATGCCTCCTCCAATGATTCCTATTGAGGAAAAAATCATCTGTTAATTACTCCCAATTTTGTTTGTAAAACAAGCAATAAATAAATTTAAAATTGAGATTCCACTAGAATTAGCATCTCGCCTCAAAACCTGAGCTTGCGAAGGAAATTACCGATCCGGATAGGAGAAATATTCCTTTGCTTCATCTGAGCAGTATTCTCAGCGCTTGACTGCTCTCTCCCTTCAACATTCCACAGCAGGACTGCGACGAAAAGCAGCTTCAAAAAATCATCCATCTTTGCTTGAGAGTCCAAAATCATTCGCTTGATTGATCGATTTAAGAGCCAGAACACGGAGTCAGGATTGTAATGAGCACACACTGATCAATTGATTGATTGATTGATATTCCAATAATGGATTGATTGATTGATTGATATTTCACTAATGAATAGATCGATCGATTGATTGATTGATATTTCACTAATGAATAGATCGATTGATTGATTGATTGATATCCCGCCAGTGAATTAATTGATTGATTGATTGGTTGATTGGCTCAAGTGATCTCAGCGGTTGCTGAGAAATTTCAATTCCTCCTCCCGTCAGCGTTCAGCTTCCAGCCTTCTGATGTGAATCACCGACCGTCTTCGGAACTTCCTCCCAACTCGAGCGCATCCCCAGACACAACGCCGAGGCCTCTCGATATTTCCGACAGCAGGCGAGTATCTCGGCAAATTTTCCTTCACACTTTGATTCCTGCCAATTGTTTGCTGCAGATAAGAAAACAAAATCAACCAATCAATTAAGTACTCTTTGCAGAAAACTGTTTGCTGCAGATAAGAAAACAAAATCAACCAATCAATCGACTGCTCTTGCAGAAAACTGCTGCAGATAAGAAAACAAAATCAACCAATCAATTGAGTATTTTTTGCAGAAAATTTGAAGAGTTAAAAAGCTGTCTGAATTTTTAATATTAAATTGTCCGATAACGTTTTCACACACTCACCCACCTTTCAAACACGACTGATAGTTACAAGCTTCCGACTGACATGGATCCTTCTTCGCAGGAGGCGCCATATATGGCTACAAATGTAAATTGTGAATTGAAAACAGAAGAAAACTTCAAGACAAAAATTGGAACTCGTGGAACTCCAATAAGCAGAAGAAATTGGAAATTGGAAATGGAACCGCATCCATAGATGTGGCTGTGGAACTAGAATTTGATTTGTGTTGATTTTTTTAAATTGGACCGCGGAACGAACTGGATCTGGAATCAGCGTTTTGCGTGGACTGGAATTTATCATTAGAGTCTGTGGAGTTGGATGTGCATTGAGTGAAATTTATTTTGTGTGCGTAATTTCACCTTCCCTTCGTCGAAGTTTGCTCCGAAACGTTTTCCACAGCCATTTCTGCGCTTGCCCCTGCCTGCAACAATGTTCGGCTCTTACCTACCGCGCACGTTGGTCAGGGTTGCGGGCTTGGCCGGTGTCGGATCCGCCGGTCTTGTGGGATGGAATTTGTGGGGAGCTCCGAGGAGAGCTGTGTGCGAAGCCGTCGAGATTGACACGACCAACATTCCCCGCCCGACTCGCACTGTGCGTATCTGCATTCTTTGAGAAATTCCGTTTGGTTTTCCTATTTGGGAAATTAACTCATTTTGTGGCGTTGGCGATGCGTAGGTGAAGGGAGTCGCTCAGGACAAGCAGGATTTCCATGTGACGCTCTTCCAATACCAGACGTGTCCGTTCTGCAGTAAGGTTCGCGCCTACATGGACTACTACGGCTTGGGCTATGATGTGGTGAGTTGCCGTTTGAGAAAATCAAGTCAAAGTGCCAAAGTGCCAAAGTGAGGGTAACGCTGAGATCTCAGCTCGAAGTCGTGGTGCCTATTGTATCCTTTCGATTGATTGATGAGTTGACAACTGATGTGGTGCCTATTGTATCCTTTTGATTGATTGATGAATTGACGACTGATGTGGTGCCTATTGTATCCTCTTGATTGATTGATGAGTTGACGACTGATGTGGTGCCTATTGTATCCTCTTGATTGATTGATGAGTTGATGACTGATTTGGTGCCTATTATATCCTCTTGATTGATTGATGAGTTGACGACTGATGTGGTGCCTATTGTATCCTCTTGATTGATTGATGGATTGACAACTGATGTGGTGTGTATTGTATCCTCTTGATTGATTGATGAATTGATTGAGTTAATAAGCGTTGCTTGATTGATGGTGTACTTGATTGACTTTCTACTACTTCTTCGCTCTTTGCCGTTGGTCAGTGCAGATATAAGATTGCTGCTGCTGCTCTCGTGGTTCTTGGTAGTCTACTGGCGTTGATTTTTCGAGTTCTCGATTGCGTGATCAAAGCGTTCTTGCTTGCTGGTTAATCCCGTGCAGTTAGCGCTTGATTGATTGATTGCTGGTTTGATGCAGTGCAGTTATCGCTTGATTGATTGATTGCTGGTTTGATGCAGTGCAGTTAGCGCTTGATTGATTGATTGCTGGTTTGATGCAGTGCAGTTAGCGCTTGATTGATTGATTGCTGGTTGAACCAGCGCAGTTAGCGCTTGATTGATTGATTGATTGCTTGCGTACACAAATGTCTAACAATATTTTAAATGTTTGTCGCTCTTTAGGTTGAGGTGAATCCACTATTCCGAAGTGAGACGAAATTCAGCACGTACCGGAAGATTCCCTTCGTCTTATATAATGACCACAAGGAGCTCAGAAAGCGGGAACTGGTACGTTGCCATTTATCCAGAACAAATGCCTTTCGATTTTTTCGTCGACACCAAAAGTGAAAATATTCGATTCCCATCTTTTCTAGATGAATATTCTCACAGATATTTAAACCTAAAATTTGCTTGTTTATTTTGACTGAGCTCATTGCTTGATGTTTCGATTGTTAGATTGATTGTTTGATTGCTTTGATGTCTTGATTGATCGGTTGATTGATTGTTTGATTGCTTTGATGTGTTGATTGATCGATTGATTGCTTACTTTGATGTCTTGATTGTTTGATTGCTTTGATGTGTTGATCGGTTGATTGATTGTTTGATTGCTTTGATGTGTTTTTCGGTTGATTGATTGTTTGATTGCTTTGATGTGTTCTCTCTCCAGCTGCTGCCTGACTCTTCGCTGATAGTCTCGCTCTTCCAAACGGCACGGTTACAGTCGAAATCTGACAAGTCCGACGTGAAGAATTTGCTGCAGTTCTATCCGGAGCACACTGTGACGACCGACGGGAAGGAAAAAAAGGACTTTGCTAACAAGTATTACGTGATGTACGAGAAGGAGCTTGGCGCTGACCGATCGGTTTCGATCAAGTACGTCTTCCTTGTGAAGTACATTTTCAGCTGGGTAGTTTGATTCAGGTCATGGTTAAGGCATGGTTCCTTTTGGCAGGAATGAAACTAAATGGCGGCAGTGGGTCGACGAGACACTCGTGCACACCCTAGCACCGAATATCTATCAGTCTCCCTCCGAGGCAGTCCGGACATTTAAATATTTAGCTGATGTACGTCTCATCTAGGCAGACACACAGACAGACACACAGACAGACACACTGACACACACACTGACACACAGGCAGACAGGCAGGTAAGAAGACAGACAGGCAGGCAGACAGACAGACAGGCAGACAGACAGACAGACAGACAGACAGACAGACATATCGACAGCGTTAGTGAAAGTGCTCTGATTTTAGGCTGGTGACTGGGAGAAGATCTTCCCGTCATGGCAAGTTCCCGTGGTGATTTACGTGGGCGCATCCATGATGTACGTCATTGGGAAACGGCTGAAGAAGCGCTACGGTCTCAAGGACAACGTTCGCATATCAATGTACGAGGCGTGCGACGACTGGGTCAGAGCGGTGGGTGACCAGCCCTATCTCGGGGGAGCCCAGCCGAACCTGGCAGATCTGGCGACATACGGCGTCCTCAGCGCCATCGAGGGATGCGATGCGTTCGTGGATCTCGCGAAGAACACCAAGATCCTCCCGTGGTTTAAGCGGATGAAGGCCGCGGTCAACAGCCATCATGGCGCGAATTCTCTGAAAGCCGTAACAGCGGCTTGATCAGACGGCTTTTTTTGTTGTCTCCCTATCGCGGAGATGTTCTCTGAAGAAGTTCTCTCGCCCTTGAGGCATTCAAGTGTCGATTTTGTTTAGCGCTGAAAAAAGGTGTCCACGTTTGAATAAACGCAGCTAATTGTGGCTTTCTCTTGTTTGAAACATTTTTACCCAGAAATATCCTCATTGTTTGCGCGATTTGTGGACTACAGTTTGAAGGATCATCCAACCACAAAATGATTCAAAATATTCATTTCTTCGTTTTGGGAATCTGAATTCGTCGAAGCCGCTTAACTGTAGATCACAAGCTTGGATCGTCCTGGCTGTGCGTGCTCTTCGTTAGCTCGCCATTCACAGACACCTCGACCAGCGACCTTGACTAGCGACCTCGACCAGCGACCTTGATCAGCGACCTTGACTAGCGACCTCGACCAGCGACCTTGATCAGCGACCTCGACCAGCGATCTTGATCAGCAACCTTGATCAGCGATCTTGATCAGCGACCTTGACCAGCGACCTTGATCAGCGACCAGCGACCTTGACCAGCGACCTTGATCAGCGACCTCGACCAGCGACCTTGATCAGCGACCTCGACCAGCGATCTTGACATTTGAAGTCAACCAGCGGATCGGCCTTCAATCAGTTAATCCCACAGCTCTCCCGGGAGTCTTCATTCACATCGGTTTCTTCATACTCCACGGAGTGTTCTTCAGTACCTGTAGGGTAGTGTTGTTTAAATGCAAACTGTTGAATTTGAAGTAAATTCAAAAACTACCATTTGAATTGGGGGGGCCACAAGGTGATGTTAAACACTAACTTGTAGATATTCCCGTTCGCCCTGCCAATACCGACCGACATCCCGCGCCGGATTCGGTAGCAACTGCACTCGCGCCCCATTGCTGCCGATCCCCTCGCCCGGGGTCGCCGCTGCCGAGAGCCTTCTCGGTATGACGGTCAGTGAACCATTCGGCAGTTGGATCGCGGTCCGCTGCTCACTACTCCCGTCCGTGACCGCTTGCCGCATCAGGCTGAGTTCCTTATCCCGCAGCTGCTCCAGGAAGATGTTGAACTTGGCCACCCTGGTCTTGTGCTCCTCATCCATGAACTTGGCTTCGTGGAAGGCAAGATCGCTGTCGCGCTTCATCTTCGCCACCCGGAGCGCAGTCTGTTCCAGCTCCAGGTCGCGTCGATGCACGTCTTCGTTGTACTTCTCCAGCAGCGTTTTCCGCTCTTGGACGTCTCTCCTGCCACACAAATTGACATACAGTGTTAGGCCTCCGTCCCTACTTTGACGGAAGAACCTGAACATACAAGCTATTGGACTGAATAATAGGAGAAGAATCATATTAAAACTTTAATCGTCGGGAAGATTAGAAGTGAAAGAAAAGAACTGTCCAAATTACTGTTGAAAACACGTTTATATAATCAGGGATAAAGAATAGTTCCTGATCTAACGTAATAATTCCTCCCGACATGGCGGAACTATGTACGTAATCCATTGAAATCTAATCAAAACCCATCAAAACCCCATCACGAAACCGACTAGCCCTGCCTGTTCGATGGGTAACTAAGCGACTAGCCCTGTCTGTACGCACGCGCAGCCACTACGAAGTACATTATGGAATGTGAGGGTAGATAGGAATGGGTTAACTGGGTAGATAGACTATACTAATAGTAAGTGTTGAGTACCTGTTGGGTACCACCCAACAACAGGTTCAATTGCCATTTTAAATAGATTCCTACCTGTCGCGATCCAAACGTTCCCGGTCGTCCTTTGCGAGGTTCACTTCACGATCAAGGTTGCGATGCTTCTCTTCCAAGAGTCGCTTCTCAGCGGCGACCGCTTCCATTGCAGAGTCCAGTATCAGTTGCCGCTTTTTGTACTCCACCGCGTACTTGTCTTCCGCGGCTCGAATGGTATCGGCTAATTTGCGCTTTTCTTCCTCGACAATGTGCTTTTCTTCGGCGACCGTCTGAGTGGTTTCCTGTCGTTCCCGAAGCGTCTCCTCCATGCGCTTTTCCAGGCGGGCCATTTCTTTGATCTGCAGGCTATGGAAGTTCTTTCGTTCAGATTCCAGTTCCAGACGCTCCCTCTGCAGGGTGTAGGCCTGTTCCTCCACTTCGTTTTGACGGCGCAGTAGACGAGAGGTATCGTCTTGTATCCGCTGTTGAAGGAGCTCACGCTCAGCGCGAGCCTTTTCACTCTGGCGTTCCAACATGGCGGTAAGCTCTGTTAATTAATAAGGACCATGGCATAAATTCACAAAGTGTCTGTTTGCCTATCTGCCTATCTATCTGTCTGTCTGTCTGTCTGTCTGTCTGCCTGTCTGTCTGTTTGCCTAATTGTCTGCCTGCCCGGTTGTCTGTCTCCGCCAGAACTTCCCCCCTCACCTTTGACCTGGTTCTCCTTCATCTGCAACTGCCCGTCCTTCTCCTTGATGGCTGAGTCATGCCGCTGCTCTAGCTCCGTCCGCCAAATGGCAAACTCCCTAGCCGACTGCTCAACCGTCCCCCGAACCACTTCCAAGCTCGACTTCGCCGACACGGCATCCCGCAAGTTTTCCAGCGCCTCCTCGTACTGCTTCCTCACGGACTCATGGTTAGCGAGCAGTGAGACGACGTACTCGTGATGGGTCTGAGCCGCCCTTTGCTGCGCTTCATCATGTCGGAGGCGCTGGTCGCGAAGCTCTTCGCGGTGCTGATCCTCCAGCGCCATCATTAAGGCACTGTACTGGGCCAATTGACTGTCTTTATCTTCCAGTTTCCTTTCCAGTATTTCGACTTTTTTCTCCAGACCGAAAACGGTATTCCGGTTTTCACCATCTGGCAATTCTCCATCGCCGGTCCGCATTAACGGGAATCCAGACCGGAGACGACTGAGATGCGAGTTGAGCTGTTTCTTATTTTCCGCGAGGTACTCTTTGAGGAACTCATTAGCCTGGCTTTGCTGCAGCTGGACGGCTTGCTGGGTCTGCTGGCGGATGAAGTCATGATGACTGGACACTCTCCGGTGGTCGTCTTCTTCCGCCTGTTTGGTTTCTTGCAGCACTTTGCTGATCAATTCATTGCTGTCGACAGCAATCTGTGAAGAGGTCTGGATGTTCGCTGTGGACGGGGACAAGGGGGACGCGCTCACTGGATTAACACTTGCCGAAGGTGTAGTGGAAGAACCACCAAAGATCATGGCACGACGTTGTCGTTCTGCCTCCTGTAGAACCACGATCAACTTCAGACAGACAGACAGACAGACAGACAGACAGCCAGACAGACAAACATGCAGGCAGGCAGACAGACAGGCAGACAGACAGACAGACAGACAAACAGGCAGGCAGGCAGGCAGACAGGCAGACAAACGGGCAGACAGATTGGTACTTACCGCTTTGTCTGTTAACGGACTGGGAGTGGGAAGAACGGGAGTTGACTGCGGTACTGTCGCAGCCGCTTCTTGCGGAATCTTTTTCTGTTCCCACGGAGGAGCCACTAGATTCTTAAACAGACTGCTTTTAACAATCGGTGCTGGTTTGGCACCAAATCCCGGGGTCTCAGGCGTCGATGCTGAAGTAGGTTTATCAAAAATACTGGTTCGCAATCCTGAATCCGAAGCACCACCACCAGACAATCCAGACGACAGCTTGCCATCGCTCTTCGTCGTCGTGAGACGATCGAAGATCGATGCCGTCACCGGTCTCGTGACGGGAATCGTGGTCGTCGCAGTTTCTCCACTATCCTGTCGGTCCAGCTTTCTGTCCGAACTAGACAGGAACTTTGGCGCGGTCACTTCTCCCCCTTGGCTCATTCCGCTGGGCAACACTTTTGGCGCTGCTGTTTTGGGCCTAACAGTATTGGGGTTAAAGGACGGGAAAAGATCGTCGTCTTCGTCGGAGAACACTGACAGCCCGTCCAAGGGAAGCTTCGTCGCTGCAAGTGCAGGCCCAGACGGGGCCTTGGAAGCTATCCTCAACGGTGGCGGCTCTTTACTGTTGAGAAACTGCATCGGGTCCTCTGCTGCTGCAGAGGGACCCAGTCCGAATGCCATCTCGTCAAATTCATCCAATTCCTACAAGAAATGTGCAAAAATTAGAAAGGTCATATTATAAGTCAAATAAACTTACAAAGCCAGCCGCAGACGCCATTCCGCGAAGGACGCAACGGAACGTTTCCGTTCGATGAAGTCAAGTATTTTTCGTGTGAATTTCGTGCGTATTTTTCGTGCGAGTTTCGCTGCTTCAGACATCGATAGCTGCAGCGTGGAAGACGACACCGCAGGGAGCCAGGCATGGCTGCTGAGGCAGCCCCACACGTACTGGATGGAGAGAAGGGTATTAAGCGAAGGTGAGTGCGTCCACGTCAATCGACACAATTTTAAATTGGTTTATTGATTTCTTCTCTCGCAACGAGGTTCACCACCTATATTACGTATATACTGCTCATGTGGATGGGACTGGGAGTATTAGTAACCAAGGCTACTCGTTAGGGATGATATGGCAGTCAGGCAACACGACGTCTGTATATATCACGACGTCATATCACAGACAATGCAGTAGGACACGAATTATAGACAGACAGACAGACAAACAAACGAGTCGACAAACAGTCATACAGACAAGACAGACCGACAAACAGACAGCTAGACAGACAAGCAGACAGGCAGACAAACGAATGAATCGACAGTCACACAGACAGCTAGACAGACAGACAGACAGTTAGACAGACAGACAGACAGGCAGACAGACAGGCAGACAGACAGACAGACAGACAGACAGACAGACAGACTCACTGAGCCATTTCTTGAGTTAAGTCTCTAGGTAGGTGGGACATAATTTACGAGGAGGGAATTTTTATAAATAAGTGCAGAAAAACTTCTCTCAACAAAACACACGAGTAAAAAATGAGCGCCTACTGGATGGTTGGTGCAAACAGCCTGCAATTAAATGCAAAAAACCAGCCGACCACTACCTGAAGAGGTGGTCCGTTACAGGAGACGAGTTAAAAGACTGACTTTGTAATGACTACACGTAACAAGGAAGTTGCCGGAGGAGGCGAAAGGAGAGACCAACTGGAGGGACACACATACCCAAAATAAAAAAACAGGTTGGTATGGCGCAGGTAGAGCCAACTGAGACAACTGAGGCAAATACTGACACAACTGAATCAGTAAAAAATGAGTGACGTCAGTCACATTAGAACCGCGATGACATTTTCTCCAGCAAACATTCAGACGGATCTGTTACAGCATGCGTCCCCTGCAAAAGCGGCTTTTGCATAAGCACACGATAGACCGCCCAGGAACACTGTCCACCTGCGTCGAAAAAAAGCAGATCATTTCTAAGAAAACTTGCTTAGATAGACAGACAGACAGACAGACAGGCAGACATCTAGATAAACAGACAGGCAAACAGCCAGACAAACAGCCAGACAGACAGACAGACAGGCAGGCAGGCAGGCAGACAGACAGGCAGGTAGACAGGTAGACAGGCAGGCAGGCAGGCAGGCAGGCAGACAGGCAGACAGGCAGACATCCAGACATGCAGGCAGACAGACAGACAGACAGACACGCTCCGAAGTTAAACCTCATACATACCTCATACTTGTAGTCCCACGTCAGCTCTTCCCCAGCCTTGATGGTCCGCAACGTGAAGAAGGCAATGTTGTACAGCTTGTTGGAGTAATACTCGCGATACAGCACTTGCGTGAACATATTGGGCTCACATGAATGATTAAAAAACCGAGCGACATTTCCGAAGCGCCGTCCATCAATGAGAAATCCCTCATCTTCCTCCGCAGAGGACGGTTCGGGAGGAGAAGCAGCGTTTTCACCGTAGAAGTCCAACGAGACGAGATATTTATCGCCCAAATTATTCGTGTCTTTTTCGGCGATAATCTGGCCGAGGTAGAATGCGACGAATGCACCGGCCGGGATGTCGCAGAAGGCACGCACACCCCATCCCTTGTCCGGGTAGTAATACATCATCAGGGGAAACGGCAGGGTGTTCGTGGTGGTGCGGTTACCGCAGTTCGGTCCACATGAACAAAAGTCGTTGCATTCGACAATACTGCAAAAAAGCAGTTCAAGTGACTTGCCTGCCTACCTGATTGCCAACTTGTCTGTCTGACTGAGTGTCAGGCTACCTATTTGCCTGCCTGCCTGTTTGTCTGTCTGTCTGCGTGCCCATCCATGTGCCTGCCTGTCTGCCTGCCTGCCTGTCTGTCTGTCTGTCTGTCTGTCTGTCTGTCTGTCTGTCTGTCTGTCTGCCTGCCTGTCTGCCTGCCTGCCAGGTAATCGGATAAGAACTTACAAGTCTTGCTTAGCGCGCAGTCGGCCACAGTGGAGTCCCTCATCTTCACTGTCGCCGTCAACCTCCGACCGGAGCAATCCACAAAGGCAGCCCTCTCCGCAGTAGCCCACACAAGAGCATCCGGTAGTACGAGGCCTGATGCTCTGGAGGTCCAGCAGGCGAACCGTTTCTTGCGACTTGCTGTTTTTCTTGATGTACGAGAAGTCGGCCGGCAGCTGATCAGTGAAGCAGTTTACCACCGGGATGCGGGTGTAGGGATTGTTGAGCATTCGCTTTGCCAAATCTTCGCTGAAGGCTTTAATCTGCAAAAAAAAACTGAACATCAACAATAATCTACTGAATTCTTTCTGTCTGCCTGTCTGTCTGCCTGCCTGTCTGTCTGTCTTTCTGCCTGCCTGGCTGCCTGGCTGCCTGGCTGCCTGCCTGGCTGCCTGGCTGCCTGGCTGCCTGGCTGCCTGCCTGCCTGGCTGCCTGGCTGCCTGCCTGGCTGCCTGGCTGCCTGCCTGCCTGTCTGCCTGCCTGTCTGCCTACCTGTCTGCCTGCCTGCCTGTCTCTCTGTCTGTCTCTCCGCCTGCCTGTTTGTCTACCTGTGTCTGTCCGTCTATCTTGATCGTCAATCCGCATGTCGGACTACCTCCAACTTACATGGCACTTCTCCACGTTGAATTTCCGCCACAAGTCCATGCCCACATCGAACGTAAACAGCGTCATCGGGAAAATCGACTGCACCACTCGCAAGTACTCCGCCAGCTGCTCTGGCGTCCGCTTTGTCTTCCCGCACGGCGAGATGTACTGCACCTTAGGGATGGCAATCGTGCCACGTCCATACTTCTTATGGGTAACCTCTCGGAACCAGCCAAACAGCAACGGGATGATCAACGGATTGTGCACCACTTTCACGTACTCCTCCACGCCCTTCTGCGTCTCGCCAAACTTACAGGCCACCGTGCAGGTCGCGTGCGGCTCCAGTTGCGGCTTCACATACGTGGGATACTGGTCGGCTGTCTTGTAGGAAATCTTGCCGAATTCCGCATAGGGCGGAATTGAGTTCGGTTGCACCGGTCCAGCGGCAGCCTGATTGGGCGTCGATGCGAGAACGGGCACGACTGACCGTTTCACAGTCACTGCTGTCAGGCCG
>LRSR01013183.1:0-17525 GCA_001579985.1 Hypsibius dujardini | reverse complement strand
GTTGATTGATTGATTGATTAATTGTAGATGAACAATAGCAAACGGTGATGAACAGATAAGATCCGGGGTGGATCAAATTAACTGGTAGGGCAAAAAAAGCGTCCCTTTACATCGGGAGATTACGGTAAATAACATGAAGTAACGAAAAAATTCGTTTGTTTTAAGGATAAGAAATTACTAAATTAGTTAACCAATTTGTCTGTAAGTTTGTAAGTCAACGCAGCATCAAGCGAGGAATCTCAATTTTTAACCGATCTCGATAGTTTTTAAGTCAGAGAGACTTTCTTTGTGTTTGCGCTTCCAGCTGTAAAATCAGAATCGCCTGTCAATTGCTTGCTGCGTCGCGTCGGAATCAGAGCATAAAATTGCCAAGCGGCTCCTGTGACTTATACACACGTGACTCATACACACGTGACTTCTACACACGTGACAAAAATCTTGCGCTAACCGAGTTAGGCCATTACACTCGTTTGACGCATGACTGTTGTACACATCCCGAGTTGAAGTGCTTAATTCGGTTAGCGCACAGTTTTTGCCACGTGTGTATTTCAGTTTGACTCCTGCAGCGCCATCCTTATCTTATCAGCGGGTACATCAATCTTCGCGCTCCTGCAAAGACGCTCCACTTTCACAACACACACACACATTACGATCTCGAAACGCGGGCAAGACAGAAAGCGCCCATTATTCTTCCCAAAATTAATCTTATTATTTTGACGTTTGGGATTAACCAACAAGGTTCTCAGTAACCTCACACTCTTTTACGTAGACAGGCAAAATTGATTTATGACCTTTGTGCACGATTTCAGGCAAACGGTTTCCATCTTATAAAGTGTCTATCTGTAACATCCAGTAATAAAATATATACAAATTAATTAGGAGAACTGAACTCAAGGAGAAGTGTAAACGGCATGACCTCAACGTGGGCATGTTAAGAAGTGAGACATCTTTTTCTGACAGCCAATAGAAAATTACGAGGAATGGTCGTTGCAACTTCTTTCGGAGAAAATGTCTTGACGACTGGTTTTGCTGAAAATTTTGCTGAAAATTTTGTTGAAAATTTTGTCGACGATTTTTGTTGAAAATTGTGTTGAAAATTTTGTTGAGGATTTTTGTTGACATTTTTGTTGAGGATTTTGTCGACGATTTTTGTTGACATTTTTGTTGAGGATTTTGTTGAAGATTTTGTTGACATTTTTTGTTGAGGATTTTGTTGAGGATTTTTGTTGACATTTTTGTTGACGATTTTTGTTGACAATTTTTGTCGACGATTTTGTTGAGGATTTTTGTCGACGATTTTTGTTGACTCTCAGAATGAAAGAATTGTTTGATACTGTGAATTCTCCTTCCCTTCGCCAGACATTGGATGCATTGTTTGTTAAGTCAGCCCTTTTTATGAGACCATCGAGCAAGTCTGATCCAACTTCCTTCAAGTAGCAGTATTACTGAATGAAATCATTATAATATAATAACTCATCATACAATACGAGGTCAATGAAAAAATAAATATAAAATAAAACTGAGAATTGGACTGAGAGAGAACAAGTTCCAAAGAGGGGCAAAACCTTCGCAGATGAAGCGCAGATGAAGCGTAATTTTGTTCACTGTGAATTGGACTGCCATGCGCCTTCCATGCGCCAGACACTGAAGGCGTAACTCAGCCGGTCGTTCACCAGATAGCACGAGGCATTCCCGAGGGACTGCTGGGTGGCCGCTGCAGTGGCTCCGTAACCGGCCAGGCTCGTCGGCATCCCCGGGAACAGTTGCTTCATGGCCTCAAAATCCTGCTGGGACGACGACACGGACGGTTCGTGACTATTGCCGCCGTCACCGGCGCCATCCGACTGCAGCACATGGCACAGGAAGTCGATGTAGTGACTGGCCAGCTTCAGTGTCTGAATCTTACTCAGCTTGTCGCTCGGCAGCGTCGGCACGACCTTTCGCAGCGACACGAAGGCCTCATTGAGGCTCTGGGTGCGCTGACGTTCGCGGACGTTGGCCAGCACCCGTTGCTCCTGCAGATCCTCCTGGGAGATGGACTTTTTCGCCGGGGAGCTCTCTCGGTCGGGATTGTGTGGTCGTTTGTGGGACGTGGAACGGATGGGCGAGTAGTCGTCGTTGGGATCGGCCGATGATGCGCCGGATGTGTTGAAGTGGCAGTCGTTTGTGTTGGCGTTCTCGTCGGGAAGGGAGAAGCAGTCGGGTTTCCGCTTTCGACTCGGTTTGGTTCGCTGCTTTGAGGGTCGGCCGTCCGGGTTGCTACCCGGGCCGTCCGGGTTGCTGCTGCTGGGGTGGTGCAACGTGGAGGAGGAGTCGAAGGAGGACGGCGAGGAGGAGGAGGAGTGGTCGGGGAAGAAGCCGGATTGGAATTCCACTTTCTGGAAACAAGGAATTTGGATTAAAATCGGATCGTCCGTTGTTGCACCGGGTTCGGCCACGCCCACGCGCGCGCAGATTTTATACATTGAAGAGAAAATGTCAACTCCAGTTTCTTTTCTCCATCTTCGGGCTACAAAATGTCTGCTCTGCACGCCATCCTTCTTCTCATAAAAAAAAGGTGAAACAGCCATTGTTGAAGTCTGATACAGTAAGCGAAAGAATTTAATCTAATGAAGGGTCCCGGAAATGGGCAAAAGGGGCGGGGCAAGGATAATACTTGAACAATCAACCAATCAATCAGCGGAGCTTCGGAGCAATCGAACTGGAGTTGATTGGTTGATTGTTCAGGCATTACCCTTGCTCCGCCCAACGGAACATGCATAAGTACAAATATTTACATTATATGTCTGTATTAATAAGTGTAGCATACAAAAAACAACAGACTAGTATAGATACAAGCATCACTATGTTGAAATATAAAATGCAACAATGAAGTCTAAGATGAAATATTTAACATTAAAATTGCGAGTTACCTGGATGTGCGTCCTTCGAGAGTTAGAATCGTTCTCACAGGACGATGAACGGCATTCGACTTTCCCCATTTCGCATGACCAACGATAATCCATACTCGATGAACACGAAGAAGGTCTATTACAGCGCACTACCAACGACCTTTCGAGTTTCCGATGTTGCGTTCAGCGGCGTAATAAAAGTCCAGTACGAACACTACTGACTCCTGTGTACAGGGTCTTCTCAAAGTGTGGGCGCGTGCACTTGTTGCTTCGGGATAAACAAGAGCAGCCGATCAGAAAGTCAAATGATACGCGCGAAAATGATATGTGAGCGCTTCGAATGCGATCCGATATCCCGCGAGTCAGACAAGACGAAGATGAAGTACTACTTCGGCGCTGATTGGAATGATAGCACGAGTACTTGTCTTGCAATAAGTCTCGTTGTCTGTCTGCCTGCCTGTCTGCCTGCCGGTCTGTCTGTCTGTCTGTCTGTCTGTCTGTCTGTCTGTTTGAAATTGGAATTTTGACGTAAAATTTTCTAGTGAGCGCAATAAAAAGGGGGGAGGGGTGAAACTACGCGTTCAGTAAAGCGACGAGACATGAGGATGCAGATCATCAAGATCATCTTCACTGCTAGAGAGAGAAAGAACACGAGAGGGGAAGGAGGGAGCTCGGCTAAACTTAAATAACTGTCTGTGATCTCCGTTCCCAGCATCCTCTCTGCATGACAGAGTGGCAGTTCATTATCATCTTTCTTCGAGAATTGGTCTAAACTCTCGAGCAATTGAAAGCGCGGGAGGAGGAGGAGGAGGAGCGGGAGGAGGAGGAGGGGAGGGCATTGCGCGGGAGATGATGTACGAGATATTTCGCGCAGACTAATCATTATGTGACAGTTGATTTCACACTCTCGCTCCCTGTCACAATCCGCCAATTCCTCAGTTCGTCGCCGCAGCCGGCGAAAAGAATGTCTCCGGACATGTCGGATCGGACGCAACTGCTTCGCACTGGGAAGAAATTGTTACAAGACAAAGAAGGGGAAGGCGTAGACAGACAATTACATAACGCGTATCGCAGACTGTTTATTTTTACCGGATATTTCTCAACAAATTTGTAATTACCAAGACGAGCAATCTTGCAATGAAGCGCACTGAATTCTCTCGAGCAGGCAGTCGTGAAATGAAGATATCCAATGTCTGAAAAGTGCACTGTAGCAATATCCGCCGCATTATAACCAGTCTTTGCGTCACGCGTCAAGACAGTTTGTTGACATGACGACCTTTAAAAATATCATACACATATCTCGTACGCCGTAAGTCGGGGACCTTTACAACAGTCGGAGAGGCAGGCATCTTCCCCAAAAGTACTGTGCAGACAATTGTTTGGCGGCAATCATGTGCATCAGTTGCTGCTGCATGCGCGATGAAGATTGCACTCCCGCCGTTTAGGTTTTTTGCAGCTTGGTTTTCCTTTGGAGTCTGCGTATCCACGGGCATCACTTGCCTTTTTTATATCTTTGGCATTGGGAAGACGTCTGATCTGTCATCGACTGCCTTGCAGCGCCTGGACTATAGTCCGCCGAAGAACCCATCTCTGAGAGCACCTAACAACCACCAACTATCATGTAAACCAAATGAGGCAAATGTCTTGCATGTCTGTCTGTCTATCTGTCTATCTGTCTGTCTGTCTGTCTGTCTGTCTGTCTAGCTGTCTAGCTGTCTGTCTATCTGCCTGTCTGTCTAGCTGTCTGTCTATCTGCCTGTCCAGCTGTCTTTTTATCTGCCTACCTGTCTGCCTGCCTGTCTGTCTAGCTGTCTGTTCATCTACCTGCTTTTCTGTCTGTTTGTCTGTTGCTTGTTTGTTTGTTGTTCTGTTTGTCTGTTGTCAGTCTACTTACAAAAGTGTGTGTGCCTGTGTGTCTGTGTGCCGGTCTGTCTGTCGATCAAACTGTTTGTCTGTCTGCGTGTCCATCTGAACTAAAATACCACTTTTACAGTTGATCTTCCACCTGATTGTGCAAATTTTGCCGAGGTCGTCGCATCCATCACCCACATCAGACAAACCCAAGCAGCACTCCGCGTTTCGCTCTACTCATCCGGCGTGCACTGGGCCACCAACTGGTCACACCAGACCTTCGGGCTTCCCGTCTACCTCCTCTGCCTGGGCGCGGCGTTCATCGCACTGGCTGCGTCCATCATCAACTGCTTTTGCCCGCCAAGCGAAGAGATGAGCTCTCCCTTGACTGCCGGCAATTGCAAAGTCCGCAAGATACGGATGCGGGTACCGCAGAAGAATCAACGATGGTCCGGCTACATCTACACTCATCTGTACGATGACCGAGAGGCAGTGGACGAGGGCAAGTGCAAAGACTCAAAGGGCAGACCGGAAGATGACACGCTCTTCGACAGAGAGGCGTTGAAGTTCCTACAGCGAACGATCAGTACTTGCGGGTCGAGGGAACAAGCATAGGAATTCCTGCCGAGAGACTGGAACATTGAAATCTCAGCCCTCGGCAACTGAATTAAGCTTTCGTCCACGAATACACCTTTACGGATGAATTTATTTCTGTACGATTTTGGGTGCAAGATAGGATTGTTTCGTTACAGGGAAAAGGCCAACGGCTAAAGATGAGAAGAAATTACAAAATATGATTGATTACTGTATAGGTTGCAGTAGAAACGAGAATGCGACACAGTGCTGCTGCGGGACGTTTCGTCCTACAGCAGGAACTTTTCGTCCCGCAAGAGACGTTTCGTCCCACAGCAGAGACTTTTCGTCCCGCAGCAGAGACGTTTCGTCCCGCAGCAGAGAAGTGCTTCGGAACGGTGAGAGATTCGTGTGATCAGTCGGACTTTCCCTTGATAGCGGACGGGGCGAGGCTGACGTCACGGAGAGAAGAGCGAATGCTGTCCAGCCGGTTCTTGTTGGATCCGTTGTCGGAGTAGGGCAGCCAGAAGAGGGCCTGAATACACACACAAAACAGGCATTAAAAAGATAAGACAACCAGAAGAGAAAGGCATCCGCACATGTACAGGACACGTCTTGCCAAGACGGGATGAAGGGTTAAAAGGAGGAACGCGATATTTGACCACAAAGTCCGGAACTCAGACATTAAAACAACGTCACGAGAGGGAGGGAAACGTACCATGCTCATAAGCAGACCGAAGGGAGGAGGCAAGGAGAGGGGAGCCTTCCCGGCGGAGGTGGAGTAGACGTCGACAGCGGTACCGCCCATCTCTTCCGGATCGGCCTGAACCTTGATCTCCACAATGTCCATGTACTTCATCTTGGGACTGAAGACGTGCAGCTTCACCGACATATTCTTATGATTGACCTGCAATGGAAATACCGGTCAAGCTGACCCAAATGAAAGTAACGCGGAAAACAATGCGACCGATCTCAGATCCCAGCAATACACATGGCCACAATTTTGGGTGGCAGAGTTCGAGACATCAGGGTGGTCCGAGTTTGAGCCATCAGGGTGGTCTGAGTTCGAGCCATCTGGGTGGTCTGAGTTCGAGCCATCTGGGTGGTCTGAGTTTGAGCCACTCTTGGCTAGAGCTTGCTACTGCTTTCTCTTCAATCTTTGATTTGATGCCCGACCCAGCGGAAAAATAAGCATGACTGCCGCCCCGAAAATTCAATCAATCAATCATAACGAAAACCGTCAAAATAAACAAGTTCAATCAATCGATCAATAAATTGAGTAAAGGCTGCATGGTCAGCTGTGGTTAAGAGCGCGTGCGTGCGGTGACTTAAATCGGCTCGAAGTCGGACCACCCTTTTTGGCTTAAAGTTTGCCACCCAACATTTTGGCCATGTGTAGAATGTTACCCACATCAAGTACTTCCACGGCCTCACCGCCCTCCTTCTTCGCCAGAGCATTGACCGACTTGACGACGTCCTTCCAGACACCTTCGGCCGGGGTGACACTGGTCCACCTGAGAAAGACGCACAAAAAAGGAATCATTGAATTTGAAGAATTCTGTCAGCAAGCAGTACGTAAACAAACGGAAGCCAATAAAAATAGTCACTTCTGACGGTTGGAATGCATAGTTGTAAAACCGGGGATCCACGAGGCAGGACGAAACTTGTCCAACCACCTACAAACAACGTACAAACGCTTTAGCATGAAGTTGTCACTTGATTGAGTGAGTGCCTAACAAGAAAGAAGACCTCGCATGGCTCAATCAATCGACTAAGCAAAGACTGCGTGGTCAGCTGTGGTCAAAAACAGCTGCACGCATTGGCCAAAAATGGTTCAAACTCCGACCACTCCATTTTGCTGGGCACCCAAAAAAATTGGCTTTAATTCGGTCGGCCTGAGGTTTTTACCACGTGTGTATTCACTAGTAGTCTGGAAGTTTCCAGATAAACAAGTTGTAGGACATCACTAGGAGTTACAAAAATTATTGAAGCCGCTTGATTGATTGATCGTTCGATTGATTGATTGATTGATCGCTTGATTGATTGATTGACCGCTTGATTGATCGATTGATTGATCAATCAAAAACCAACCTGGCCTGAATGCTGGCGAATCGGGCTGCCAAGTCGAATCCGAACATTTTGGCGATGGGGACCGTCATCATGATTGCCGCGAACAACACCACCAGTCCAAGAACCAGGAGGATACCGCCGATGGGAATGGCGACCAGGGCCATGTTGATGCGGTGCCAGAATCCCTAATGAGCAGAGCAAAAGCATTGAAACACCGTCCGGTAAAAAAAACTAGCCAGTACTGTAAAAATTCGGCCTCTTCTTTCGCTTACCTGAGTGCCCTTCTTCTCTTCCAAATGTACGGCCTGTGAAAAAAATGTTTACAGTTAAAGGATGCAGAGATGGAAAACCATTCCACGAAAACGGAACTGCGTCGCACCTCGGCAAAACCGTGCCACAGCTTCATCACGTAGCGGACAAACTCATGGAGGAAGGTCATTTTCCGGGGGGAGATTGGATGTGCAATGGGATGATTTAATGGGACGACTTAAACTGGTAAATACTTGAAGAGCAAAGAGTGGAAAAGGAAAAAGTGATTTTCCACGGCGTGTTTGGTTTATAACTTTATGTACGGAGAGACTGGGCATTGGGGAAACTGCAGCGATTTTGCGGGAATTTCCATTTCAGCTATCTCAGTTCAGTTCAGTCAGTTCGGTTCAGTTTGGGCCGCGATGACGTCATTCACGGACTTTGCACTGTTTGTCCCGCCCCTTTCGCCCCGCCCCTTTCGTAGCAAATTAGTTTTAATTATAAATTTGTTCACGTCCCTTTTTCCCTTTGCCCTCTTTTCCTTTTTCCCTTTGCCCTGTTTTGCCATCCGCGGCTTTTTTGGCCTGCATTTACTTCCACTCTCCTTTTCCTCAGTGTGATGGATGCACCGGATGCGATTGTCGCGACGGAAATCACGCGTTCCACAATTCCAGCGCAGCGTAAAGTGAGCCCTCTCAAGGATTTCTTTGCGGGTGGATTCGGCGGATCATGCCTCGTGATAGTTGGACATCCGTTAGACACGATCAAAGTGAGTGCGAAGGTTTTCCGGACATATTGGATGAGTGAGTGTGAAGTGATTCGATTGGATGTGCGTTTTAGGTGAGATTGCAAACGATGCCGAGGGTCTCCGCCGGACAAACGCCGCTCTACTCCGGCACGTACGACTGCTTCAAGAAAACCATCAAAGCAGAGGTTTGTAGAAATGCGTGTGGCATCATTAGTCTAGTGGAGTGAAGGAGAGGCAAGCTCAGGCTGACAAAAGAAGCCGTCTTCAGTTCCAGTGCTGAAAAAATGACTGTTCAAGATACTTGTTTCCGTTGATTGATTGATTGATTGACCCTTATAATCTTGTATTATGGGTTGCTGATGATTAGTTTGATTGATTGATTGATCCATCAGCTGTGCTGATAATTCGTTTGATTGATTGATTGATTGTCGATTAGCTGAAACATTCATTCACCGGCATTTTCTCTCTTCGGCATTCACCGTAGGCATTCATTGAGGAGTTTAGTATAAATTTCATTGTTTCTTCATATTCTTCCTTGGTTTGCAGGGATTCAAAGGGCTTTATAAGGGCATGGGAGCGCCTCTCTCCGGCATTGCGCCCATCTTCGCCATATCCTTCCTGGGTTTCAGTGTGGGAAAGAAAATGCAGCAGGATACGCCGGATCAGAAATTGAGGTATGCTTGCTCAAGGAACGTGATCCATCATCAGTAGATGGGTGTGGCTCGAGGTGCGGCGCACTTTGGCTTCGCGGTTGAAGACGTTTAGAATCTTCCCCGTATCTTCTTAGAAATCGAATCGAATCGAATCGAATCGAATCTTTACTTGCAGTGCAATACAGCTTTTCAAGGCCGGTTGCTTGGCCGGAGTTTTTACGACAGCCATCATGGCACCTGGCGAGAGGATAAAGTGCTTGTTGCAGGTATGGATAGCTGCATTTCGAGTAGGGATGGCTAAGTTACACTAGAGCTTACTGGGGGAAGTTTTCAAGGGTCGAATTCAGAACCGTTCCAAAATAATTTTTTATTTATACCAAATTTAGTAATAAATATAAACATTTATTTCGGCGGTCAAGCTAAATGAAATTTTTTTCGGTGAAATTTCAAAGTTGGCAATTGTCTCAATAGACTTGCTGCTCTGTACCGTCAATTGATTGCTTGATTGAAACCATGTGCAGCCTGTTAGATTGATTGCTTGATTGCTTGATTGAAACCGTGTGCAACCTTTTTGATTGATTGATTGTTTGATTGAAACCACGTGCAGCCTGTTTGATTGATTGCTTGATTAAAGCAGTGTACAGCCTGTTTGATTGATTGATTGATTGTTGATGTGGCTGAAGCCTTAAGCGAATCTCTCTCCGTTCACTCGGGTTCCTTCTTTTGCGTGACCCTCTTTTCTACGTTCCAGGTGCAACATGGTCATGCAAAGCCTAAATATTCCGGCCCGATCGATGTGATTAAGCAGCTCTACAAGGAAGGCGGTGTGCGGAGCATTTTCCGCGGGACCGGCGCTACGCTTCTTCGCGACGTCCCTGCCAGCGGTGTCTACTTCATGTCGTACGAATGGCTGAAAAAAGCCACGACCCCGGCCGGTGAAGATCCATCCAAGATCAATCCCCTTCGGGCAATTTTCGCCGGTGGCTGTGCGGGCATCGTCAACTGGCTCGTCGCTCTGCCCCCAGACGTCCTGAAATCGCGCCTGCAAACTGCCCCGGATGGTCTTTATCCCAATGGAATGCGAGACGTGCTTCGCCAGGTCATACGAGAGGAGGGTGTGGGCGGATTGTTTAAGGGCTTAACACCCGTCATGCTGAGGGCATTTCCCTCAAACGCGGTAAGAGACATTGCGGAAAATGGAAAATTCAATGCAGGAACTGGGAATTGCTTGTTAAAAAAGTGAAACAAAAAACTAACGAGCTGCTGTTTCTCTTTTTCTCCTTCAAGGCTTGCTTCTTGGGATACGAAATCGCTTATAAGTTCCTCGACAAAATCCCGGGGCTGTGATAGGAAATCAGCACGCTGCAACTGGTGCGGAGAGAAGGCACGCCGGAATTTTCGCGTTCCTAAAACTATAATAGAAAAAGAGAAAAGAGAAAATGTTCGCATCACATTTGTATTTATTTGACGAGTGGAGCTGCGGGACGTTTTCTCGCTTGCCTTTTTGAGAAATTCTTCGGCACAAATGCGGGCTCTGGCGTTGAGCGTTAGCTTCATGTCGCTAATTTCCTTGTCAATCTCCTGTGAAAACGAAAACAGAGGAAACCTCATTACAATGCATGGTCTGGTCTGATCAATTAGTTCCCTTACCTCCATGAAGCTGATCACGAAATCGACCAGCTTGTGCTTGTACATTTGCTCGGTGTTGAAGTTGGTGATGAGGAAGCTTATGTCATAACCCTGCGAAGCGATCAGGGAGAACCTTACAGTTAGCGCAGACAGGCACACAGACAATCAGACAGCCAGACAGGCACACAGGCATACAGACAGACAGACAGACAAGCAGACAGACAGACAGACAGGCAGACAGACAGGCAGACAGGCAGCCAGGCATGCAGGCAGACAGACAGACAGACAGACGCAGGACAGACAGACAGACAGACAGGCAGACAGACAGACAGGCAGGCAGGCAGGCAGGCAGGCAGGCAGGCAGGCAGACAGATAAAAAGAGGTCGTATCAGTAATAGGCGTATGGAGAGACAATAATGCGGACGACAAGATGCAGATAGACAAAAACCTTAGCAATGACACAATCAGTTAATCAATCAATCAACTAGGACTGGAAGTGCAGCCACTGTTGATTAAGTTGTTGAATGTACCTCAACAGGTTTTCGCCGCATAACCGTGAAGTGTTCCGCCCGCATCATCATGAACCGCATAAACTTATGACATAGCAGTTTCTCAATTTCATCGGCCTGCTTGATGGCAATACTGACGCGAACGGAATTGACGGAGCCTTCAATCAGCACGCGTTCCTTCTCATTGCGGCTAATGACAACGGGATTCAGCAGAAGCTCTTTGGACGATCTGCAATAAGATAGAAAGAAGATAGAATTGTTGGTGCTCAAAGTTCAAACGACTTCCTACATACTAGTATTTTCTAAAAACTAGGTCCCCTGACCTTGGCCGTGAAAGAAGCCCAGTAGAGAAGGGAAAACATGGCTTCAGTTCGATCTTCAAACTAAATCAATCAACAAATCAAACGCCCCTGCAATTAAGACTCAATCATATGCTGAGAAGAGGACCATTTATTCCTTCAATCAATTAATAAAGTAAATAAAATAATATTTATTCCACATTACATTATTATTTATTTATTTATTTATTTATGGTAAATTCAATCAAACCATCAAACTAGGGGTCAATCAATCAAATCTCAATGACAATCTCAGTATTCGCTATCAACTTAACTGCAGGAAGCGTAATCAGTCAATCAACCGCAACAAGTCATACCTGACTTCCACTTCGGGTTTATTGTGCCGTTCCACCACTTGGCTGTCGAAGTTCTGCACGCAAAGGGCCGCGGTCAGCGTCGCGCGCACCGCATTCAGATAGGGTCTCAGTGTCGCCGACTGTCAACATGCAACGCGAAAATTACCAGAGCGAAAATGAAAACGCGAGGAAGAAACAAAACCATCATTCGTTTGGTTTTCCTTCCGTAGATTGATTGATTGATTGATTGATTCTAACATTCGTTTCGTTTTTTTCCCGTTGATTGATTGATTGATTCCTTTCGTCATCCATGCAACCGAAGGAGCATTAGCACTCACCATTGAAAATTACCGCACTCCCGCAAAAAAACTCAAAACATCGGTCGATTTTTCTCAGAGTTTATTCTATATTTCACACAAAGTTACTACGCACGGCACTGGAAGAGGGCAAAATGCGAAATTAATAAATTTAATATTTTTCTGTGACGCCTTCAAATCGCTCGATGAGTCACAACAGTTTTTGAACCAAATGGCACAACAGGACGTGAATTGGCTGGCGCTATGGCACAACGGATGCACACTCAAATCGGCAACGGCAACGGACAAGCACCAAACAAGCATTCAGCAGCCAGAACAGTACGGTACTGTATTTCCTCGATAGATAGCGACAGTGCACGGGTCACGTGACGTAATGGTTGCCCGCTGTACACATAAAGTTTGTGTGTACGACTGCATGGTCTGCGAGGTATGGGCAGGGCATGCTAACGAGTAGGAGGGACCAACTTAACGTCACACAGCTCGTACGCACTCGTAGCTCGTGTCGCTGTCGCTATCTATCGAGGAAATACAGTACAGCTGTACTTTGTGGATCGTTGTTTGGGTTCTGGTGCGCCGTAGGGGTAAAACGTGTCAATCAAGCTTTGATTGATTTAGGTCACATCACTGCACATCTTAAACATTTTGTTGTCGTTTTATTTCTGAGCACTGTCCTCTGCATTATATTGCAGTTTCTTTACGGTTTTGTTGTCAAAATAACTAAATTCATTTGTTATGATTATTCTGTCGCCCATGACGTACACGCCGCGAAAGGAAAGCGCAGTGCGTTTTTCTGTTAGCCAATAAATTAATCAACAACTAAACAAATCAAATGTAAGGTTGTCCCACACGACCCACCAAAACCCAAACCACGACCCTCAAAGTAACCTCAGCACAGCTGTTACCAGCACGAGAACCGCCCAGGCGCTCGGTGAATAAAGGGAGAAGCAAGCATGGTCATAGAACAGGCCCATAGAAACACTGCTACAAGTCAAGGACTATCATATTGTGTGAGTCCAATAAGAGCAACCGCTTTGTAATTGAGAAAGACGAGAAGCATAAAAAATGAAAACAAATGATGTTTGTGCAACGCTCTAACCGACGGAACGGGAGCTTCAGTCGACGGAACGGCCGCTCTAGCCATCGGAACGGGAGCTTCAGTTGACGGAACGGCCGCTCTAGCCATCGGAACGGGAGCTTCAGTCGACGGAACGGCCGCCCTAGCCATCGGAACGGGAGCTTCAGTCGACGGAACGGCCGCTTTAACCGACGGAACGGGAGCTCTAACCGACGGAACGGGAGCTCCGTTGACCTATATATATACTGTATTGTATTTGTGTTCGTATCCGCCGGACCGCCCTACTGAACATCGAACTGACCTCCCTGCTGTTGGCCATTCCACTGACTGCCGGACTGATCACCGTCAACCGGTGAACTGGGCGAGGAAGTGTCTGAATTAACCTCTCCGTTGGCGTTGGTCGAGTCCGCAGAGGAGGCAAACGTGACGCCTTTCAATGAAGGCCGCTCGTCTCAGGACTTCAACTTCAACGCCGACTTCACGCCGTCGAGATGACCAGTCGATCACTGTGGCCGGTTTCGAGACAGCGAGTTCTTTTGATCAGCTCCAGGGCCTCGGTTCCCCTGGGCGAGAGATAGTTGATCTCCTTCCAGGTCGGCTTTATAGTTGACGGCCGGTTTTTATTGTCTGGCAAATAGTTCTTCTCACCGTTTGCGAGTTTAGTTTTCGATGTTGATTGTCTGTTTTTGTTGGCTAAGGAATTTCTCTAGCCTTCTTCGAGACCTGTTTCGGAGTCTGACTGCCTGGTTCTGATGGCTACCGAGCCTCGTGTATCTGCGGGCGAGAGGGTTCCGGTCCGCTTCGATGACGGCCTGCCTTGCTCATCCGTTTCCGGAACCTCAGACAGTTTCCTCTCTCCGCCGCTTTCACCGGCCTCCGACCAGCGTGATCCGTCGTGGGTGCCGTTTTTTGCCTGACAAGTCGCACTCCCGCGGCTGGACACGGACTGCTTCAATTTCCCAGACAACCCAGTCAATGACTGCTTCTCTTTCCCAGACAACCCAGTCAATGACTGCTTCTCTTCCCCAGACAACCCAGTCAATGACTGCTTCTCTTCCCCAGACAACCCAGTCAATGACTGCTTCTCTTTTCCAGACAACCCAGTCAATGACTGCTTCTCTTTCCAGACAACCCAGTCAATGACTGCTTCTCTTTTCCAGACAACCCAGTCAATGACTGCTTCAATTTCCCAGAAAACCCAGTCAATGACTGATTCTCTTTGCCTGTTAGCGACTTCTTCGGAACATCCGACGCCTGGAAGCTCTTTCCGGAATCGCGGGGTGTCCACACTCCGGAGTGACGCTGAGTGGCGTCATTGAAGGCACGATTTTCGTTGGTGTCATCGTCCACCCAATACTGTTTTGAATAACGTATTTGAATTAATGTTAATTAAGTAAAAACATCCCAACCAGTAAATTATGAATTCGTCAGCTATAAATAAGTAAAACATCAAAATTAATTAACAGTTAATTAGTTAACAGTTGAAGAGATTATTTCGGACTTCCGAAAAATATAATTCCGGAAAGAATTAAAAAGTATTTTATTTTGAAATCGAAAACCGCTATTTATGGGAAATGTATTTTTAACGAGACTAACCTGTGAGTCCCTCGGAAGGATGATGGACTGCGTCAGCGATGGAGGCAGGTGAAAGTTTTTCGACTTCCACCGACTCGACTTGTGATGTTCTTCCAGTCACGCGGCCAACCGTTCGGTCACGAACCCATTCGTCATCCTCCGGATAGAGCCACCGGTTTTCCTCCATCGATCCTTCATTTCCCCCCGCACCACCCTTACCGTGGGTCCTGCCCTGCCTGTCCGTCGTCTCTCCGTCCGGCCGGACCAAACCGTCCGTCGTCTCTCCGTCCAACTGGACCGAACGCTCCGTCGTCTCTCCGTCCGGCCGGACCGAACCGTTGGTGGTGTCCAGATCCGGGTAAACCCACACTAATAACCGACACTTTTCCAAGTGCTCTCGAAGGGTCTGCAGTCCGACCGAGCTGGACTGGAGGTCACTCATCGGCGGGATGATATCGAGGCCGTCGTCGCGACCGGCGGACCGGTCAGCAGCCTCATTGTTGTCGTCGCACCGTCTCACCGAGTTCGGCCGATAAGGATGCCGCGTCAATGGATGGTTCGGTTTCGGATCGTTTCCTCTGCCGAGTAACGGATCGTCCTCTTCCTGAATTCGTGTGAGACCGGATTGTGGTTGGACGGTGATGGTCATCTCAGTGGTCTGCCGCTGTTCGTAACGCGGTTCACCGGGCAGACGCGGTCCACCGGGCAGACAGGGTTCGTCTTGCGACGGACAGAACGACTGGCCGGCACGGGTCAGAAAACTCTTCACGTGCATTCCGACGGTGCTGAGGCTTTTGGCCACCTCAAAGACCCCGTGGTGAAGCACCCTCGGGCCCTGGATGAGGAAGGAGTACTTGGTGTTGGAGTCATCGTCGCACAGGTCCCGGCAAGTGCGGTCTTTCAAGCCGTGCCAGTTGTTCTTGTAAGCGAGGAAGATGAAGATGCAGAGGATCTCGATGAGGAGCATGATGAGGGCGGCGGTGAAGATGGAGGCGAAGAGACCGTTGTAGGTTGTCTGGTTGACGATGTCCTGGATGTATTTCATGCCGGCTTCGTTTGACAGGGCTAGAGCGGTTTGGAGATCGACAAGACGGTAGTCGGCTGAGGTGGTGAAGGCCTGAGTCGAGCAGTTGAAAAGCTTCACTAAGTCCACAAACGCTGAAATATAAACACATGACTGCCTTTCGTTCAAGTCTTCCGTGCGTTCTGAATTCATACCTCATGGCCATCTTTTGCCTATACCCTGCTCTTTAGATTTTTTTCTCCGATTATTTCTTCAATTGCCTGATTGTGGGTCTGTACGTCCACCTGCCTTTCTTCGAGCGCAATCCTCTGTCTGTCTGTCTGTCTGTCTGTCTGTCTGTCTGTCCGTCTGTCTGTCTGCTTGTCACACTGGTTGTCTGCCTGCCTGTGTGTCTGTCTGTTTGTCTGTGTGTCTGTGTCTGTGTGTCTGTGTGTCTGTGTGTCTGTGTGTCTGTGTGTCTGTTTGTGTGTCTGCTCGCCTGCATGCCTGTCTCCCTTTCTGTCCGTGTGTTCATCTATTTACCTGCCTGTCTACTTACGCTTCATGTTCGCCTGACTTCGGCTGTGGAACTCCCCATACAACCCCGCAATTTTTGTTTGCGCGCCAATCCGCTCCACCGCAATCTGTCGGTTGCATATCAGAATGATAATCCAAACGATGACAAGGCTGACCATCGCTCCCATGAGGAAACACAACGTTCCGCCAGTTAAAACACAGCCATGCTCCGCGAGAAATAACATTTTACTCTCCTGCGCTTTAAAGGGTTGCCCACCCTCGCTGTCCAAGCAGGGATCCGTCTCGGCAGTCTGCCGCGCGCTGCGAACACCCGTTTTGAGGGAGGTGGGTGTGGCTGTGGTGAAAGATCGGTCATTGCAACGTCGATTTGGACTTTTATTCATGACATGACATGCCCAAAAAAACCACCCAAGTGTAACCTAGGAAACCAGCGACAAGTAAGAAAACGATCGAGACAGGTTTACAACAACATCAGAGACAAGGACCTTTTACATGGCCTGGTTGTTGGTCGCATCACTAAAGGCCTCTAAGATCAAAGCGCTAATTTCCGGCACACCGACCATGTTTTTCGCCTGGGCAAAGATGGTGGGTCCCTTCAGGCGCATAATATCCGCGTCGCGTTTCATCACTTCCAAACTGGCGCCGACGGCGTCAGCCAGGTCGGTTTTATTCACCACGAGGAGGTCGCTTTGTGTGATGCCCGGTCCGCCTTTCCGGGGAATCTTGTCCCCACCTGCGGAATAAGTGTGTGACCAAAAGATGGCAAAACCGTTTGGGTAATTAGTAATTCACATGAAGATGTACAGAGTAGTCGCAAGACAACCATACCGGCTACATCGATGACGTAAATGATGAAGTCAGCTAGTTCGCGGCTGAAGTTGGCCGCGAGATTGTCACCACCGGATTCCAGAAAGACCAATTGTGGCCGAAACTTCTTCGTCAGATCTTTGACGGTTTCCAAATTTAAGGAGTAATCCTGCTCATATAGAAAACAAACAGATATTACCATTTATAGATCTGAACGGTCGGTCTGTGTGTCTGTCTGTCTGTCTGTCTGTCTGTCTGTATGTCTGTCTGTCTGTATGTCTGTCTGTGTGTCTGTCTGTCTGTGTGTCTGTCTGTGTGTCTGTTTGTGTGTCTGTCTGTGTGTCTGTATGTGTGTCTGTATGTGTGTCTGTGTATCTGTCTGTGTGTCTGTCTGTCTGTCTGCT
>LRSR01013179.1:0-20942 GCA_001579985.1 Hypsibius dujardini | reverse complement strand
TGGCTATTCCGGTGTGAAAGATGTTTATCAGGAGAGTCCTATACCGGACGACGTCCAGCAGAGTTATTTCCTGGCAGAGACGCTGAAGTATTTATACCTGCTCTTTTCCGACGACGATGTGTTGAGCCTCGACAAGTGGGTCCTCAACACCGAGGCCCATCCGCTGCCGGTGCAAAATCCAGCATAGTCCCTACCTCCATCCACCCACACACACTCTTGTTTGTCGTCGTCGACGGAGATCTCAATTATTCCCACTCTGACTTTCTCGTCTTGTTTTCGGTTTGGTTATTTTTTCGACCAAATCATTTAGTCCGGCGTAGATGGATCCCATCGATCAGCAGGAAGAGAACGGAAGCCGACGGACTGAAGCCGGTGAATGGAAATTTGTGCATTAGAGAGAGAGAGAGATTTTTTGGCTCAAAAACGGTGTTTGTTGGAACAGAGCGGTGCGACACTATGTTATGTAAGATTGGTACATTTTTTTAGATTTTGATTCGTTGGTCTTTTTGCGGTTTCGTATAGTTTGTAGTGTTTTATAGATGTTTCGATGCGAGTGTGTGAAGCAAAGAGTATTACCAGAAACTTGCGGTTACTGCTGTAGACTCACGCGCATTTCGGTGGAATCGCGTTCGGTTTGACGGAACACTCGTTAGAATTAGCCTAGCCTTGACTGTTTCAAATGTACGAACACGAGATTACATTTCGTTGTTAACGGCCACGCCTGCAGTGCTGTAAACACCGGGCATAATTTTCTGTACCGGCCGGCCAAGCCAACCGAGCGCCGTACCGAACAGTGCACCGTTACACCGAAATGTGCACCGTTCCACCGAAATGTGCGGCAGTCTACAAGTACGAGTACTTCTTCAAGCCCATCTATACGAACTGGAAGTATTTATTGGAGCAACATTCTAAATCCAATAAATGCCTCGTAGTCTTTTCGCTGTCAGCGACGCTGCTGTCCCGGACCACTACAGATATCGATACACTACAGATGTCTGTATATCGTTTATCCCCGAACCGAACTCAGTGAAAACGTACTATTGCGACTACTGTCAACACACTACTCTCTCAAAATGAATCCGCTTTGGGAGCAAAGCATGAAAGGATGGGGAAATTAGAGTATTCGTATGGACGTCAGAACGGCTTATTAGTTTTTAAAAACAAGAAAGCGTAGCCTCTTTCGGAATCAAGGTGGAGCCTCTACCGTGGAGGGTTTGCGGAAGAGGGAGAGGGCGAGAGACCAGGTTTGCTAAACGAGGATTTGTTTTCTACACACTTGGGTACTCTTTCGCTAAGCCGGCGGCTTCTTGATTTTCTCAGTGACTGTCGCACTTGCCTTTCTGCTGGCGGGCTTTGTATCCTTTGCTCTCTTACATTTACAGGAAACCGGACGTCTCATGTCTCTCGTCCAGGAACTTACGTTTCACGGATGGGATTATTCTAAGAAGTCCAAAGCTGCTGCTGCTGCTGCATTGGATGGAGTGCACGATTTAACGGATGATATGAGTTACACGGTTTCAGCATCAGAAAAGCAAGGAAATGTTCTTTAAATCGGAACTCCTCATTCGTATCACTACTACACGAAGTGCGCCGCGAACACACGATTAGGTCCGTCCACTTCCCAGTTCGTACTATATTACAGACTAGTATTGCAAGAACAAATAGTGGTGCACAACCCGCAAAAAAATGGAGGGCGATTAAGTTAGAAACTTTCCCGTGTCAATAGGAGGCAGGCAGGCAATGAATAAAGTAAAAAAAAACAAAGAGTCCGAACCAACTAAAATCCCCGAAGTCCGTTGTAAATTTTTGGTTTCAAATCGTCCTGCTTCAGAATCTTCCTCAGATCTAGGGCAGAAATGCAATGTGAGGCTAAAAAATACAACTCGACATGACAACAAGGGACTTACTCTCTTTTTCCTCTGCTGTGAAAGCTACTTTGGGAAACTCCACTGCAAAAAAAGTGTCAACCAAAATGTCAAAAAAAGAACTTCATTCATAACAACAACAGGAAAACACTGAGGGCGCGAGTAAGCGTGAGACGATCCAGGCAGACATTCTTTAACAGCGGCATCAGACTCGCCATCAGTAATTTGGCACATGCACAAGGAATTACCATCGAAAGTTATGAAGAGAGTGCCAAACTGATTGTTGTTATCATAATTCGGCATGCCCTCATTCTTCTTCCTTATTTTCGCGCCGGGCCAGGTGGTTGTCTCCCGAGACACAGAAACAAAGTGCCCGTCAAGATGCTTCAGCTGCATTTCAAATCCCGTCAGAGCTTCCAGCAGCGACAGAGTCACGTTGCAGTACAAATCGTCACCTCGCCTCTCGTAGACCGGATGCGGTTTCGTTACGATTCGTATTTTGAGATCACCGGGCTCGCCCTCCAGATGCGGCTCACCCTCAGCCACGAAAGAGTGTTCCTGGCCATCCCTCATACCGGCTTCTATCTCGATTTCCAGAAGCTTCTCTTCTGTTACAAATCTACAGAACAGAAGTTATCAGATATCATCCAGTACGATTACAGTCAGTGTGTATCGTATCGTGCCTGACTACGTGTAATAACACAGGAGTCTCTTTGTTTGTCTGTCTTAACAACGGTCGTGCCTGTCGTCCGTCTTAATAATATCCAATTCAAATCATCTGCCCGTCCGTCTACCAGCTTGTGTGTCTTAATAATGTTCGAGTCTGTTTGTCTGTGTGCTTGTCTGTCTGTCTGTCTGTCTGTCTGTCTGTCTGTCTGTCTGCTGCCTGCCTGCCTGCCTGCCTGCCTGCCTGCCTGCCTGCCTGCCTGCCTGCCTGCCTGAGTGCAAATTGACAGCTGACTCACTGAACATTGGGGCATTCATCACAGACAGTATTTTGAGTCATGGAGAACCGTCCAGGTCCCATCTGATGGGTGACCATCTCCTGCCGGCAGTTGCACTTTCGTGTGCCCGATGCCGGTTTCGCAACCGGCTTGTTGCGCACAACCTGCAAGTAGATCGAATGTTCGTACACTTGACTACCTACGCATACAGCTACCGAAATGAACTGCTGCGACTTCGAAAGGCAAAAACTGAAGCACAAACCTCAACAAAATTTCCGGAATATAACTCTTCCAGAGTGACTTCCAGTTCAATCACGACGTCGGCGCCCTTCGGTGTTTCTTGCTGGCCGCGATTACCGCCACCGCCGAAGAAGCCGAAATCACCCCCAAAAAAACTGCCAACAAAAACCACTTAGAGTCAATGTGAGATACTTCGAAATGGTTATGTAGTTATGCGGTTTACATACAGGAAGCAAGATGAAAAAAGTCAGTGTGAGATGCTTGGTTCACATACGGGAAGCAAGTTGGAAAAGTTTACCTGGAAAAGGGATCACCATGACCGCCGCCGCCTTCTTTCAGGCCTTCCTCTCCGTACTTGTCGTACTTTTCCCTCTTTTC
Source organism: Hypsibius dujardini (assembly GCA_001579985.1). NCBI lineage: Eukaryota > Metazoa > Tardigrada > Eutardigrada > Parachela > Hypsibiidae > Hypsibius > Hypsibius dujardini. The sequence goes on along the minus strand of LRSR01013179.1, from coordinate 17,515 downwards.
CGAATCAGACAATACCTACGACATGAGAGCCTCTCCTTAGAGATTTGATGCGCAAAACAATCCGGGATGTTTTATGTCAGATTTTGTAATTGTACAGTACCTCATATGCGGCTCCGAGATCGTGAAATTTCTCCTGCGCCGATGGATCGTCTTTATTTTTATCCGGATGCAGGTCCTTAGCCAGCTTCCGGTAGGCTTTTTTTATCTGATTTGTGTTGGCATTCTTCGCTACGTTCAATATCTTGTAGTAATCCCGCCTGCAAAATAACGCCATTGCTTGATTGATCGATCTGTCGAATTTATTAGTTCAATAAATGCCAGAACATCCGTTCGATTGATTGATCGATTTGTCGAATCGATCAGTTCAATAAATGCCCGAACATCCGTCCGATCGATTGATCTATTGGTTCATTCAACAACATCGCCACAAAAACATCAAAGCTTTCGTCAATTTGCATACCCGCAGAATCCTTCCATCACCAGGCAGGAGAAATAAATACACGCAACTGTGAGGTGCGAAGTGATGTGCATGGTGCTGATGGTCTTGACTGAAAAAAAAAACCAAAGTAGATGTTAATCAGTTTTTTTCCAGTAAAATTCGCCCGGTTAGACAAACCTCGTTAGAGAGGAACGAAAGCTCGCTCCTTCGCGTTCGGCGCACGCAACAACAAATGCAATCGATCCTTCCTGAATGCAAAATACCCCACGGCGGCGGTGGCGGTCGCGAAATTCCTGTCCAAAATACGTGGCGGAACGGGATGACTATTGGGAGCTCTTTGATTTTCTCTCCCCACATACACACACAGGTAGATGCGCAATCTTTTCGTTGGCGCTTGCACGGTAAGTTTCCCCGGTAAATTTCACTCCTCGGTGACTTCAGATGGATAAAGATGGCAAAAATACGGAATAATTTTTCGACGTCACAAACTTCAAAAGCGATTTTTAATGCTGTGCTGGCATCTTTAACAGTTCCAATACAGAATCAAGTAAATGTAGACCCATCTGATTGGCTGCGATGTGGTGTCACTCCATTGGCTGGGAGGCGGGACTAAACAGCAGTGTGGGCGGTCCCAGTAGATGGCGCTATGTTCTTCATGACAGCCATTTCCAATCCGTATTGCGGAAGCTGGATCAGACAAGAGTCCTCGGGTTTACGGTTTACGGTTCTCGTACATAAAAGGAATTTCTTGCATACAGTAGTAGAGTGGTATGTGATGAGCTCGCTTCCCTTCATGTTGAGATTTCATGAAGGACCTTCAAGTTCTGATGAGCTTACATTACACTATTGTGCCTAGCCCCTTGCTGCAGCGAGAGCAGTCGAAAGAAGGAACATAATTAGAGTAGTACGTGTTATAAGATAGCAACGATATCGCACTAGAATTGACCGGAAGTCCTGGTTCGCCCTATCTCTCTTGACCACACGTTTGGCTATATTTGGCTGATGCAACCGACAGGCAAACAGACAGACAGTCAGGCAGGCAGACAGACAGACAGGCGGGCAGACAGACAGACAGACAGACAGACAGACAGACAGACGACTCGAGCGACCGCGGTCTTGGATGAAGGTCCTCGGTGCAATACCTTACACATTGTTTGCAGCTGATTTCGTGCTTCGAATTTATTCCATGTACTGGTAATTTGATTGATTGAGTGATGGTTCATTCATCTAAACTCTCTCAGTCATAACCAAATCGTCTGTCCTCCCGTTCAATTTGCTGCGATTTCAGTAATGGAAGCCGCCTGTGCACGTCGGACTAATTACCCTGTAAAACAGCGCGCATCTCATCGTGACTACTTCCGGTCGCGATGACGTCAACTAGTGTTCATGCGCGCGCCATGACAAGATGTGCTGTCACATGGGGGGGGGGGGCAGCATTAGACGTACGTGTAACGGAACAGGGCGACATAAACGCGAAAGATGCTTAATTACCGTTTCCGGTAGAGCGAACGTCGTGTCTGTACATATGGAAATGGTCGGGATCTTTAATTACGACATTAAGGACGCGACATATAAGCATGCGGTCGCGGTCAGTCGCACACACACCACGATTTCGGTGCAGGATTTCATATAGACATGTTGTACCGAACACTTAATATGCGGTATCTCGACGGAGTATAGCCTGGGTCGCCAGAGCGCTGAAGGAGCGGGGGGGGGGAGAGCCTAAATTTGGCGAAATTGAATGAGAAATGAAGGCTTTTTTTAGCCGTCCGGTAAACGTGCCGCATGAAGGGATGCGCTAAATTTAGCCATGTGTACCGAGGGTCCAGCATGCCCCCTCTCTCTCCCCATTAGTCACATACGGGAGCGTATATATACCTCGAAGTGAGAGATGTCTGCTAAACCAAACACCCCCAGTGACGGTCGGTATGGCGGTGGTTTCAGGAAACACTTCCGGTTGATTATGCGTGTATACTGTAGGCGGTATACACGCGCGTCTCGCCAGATTGCCTGTCTCATCATCAGTTGAACAGGAGGATGAGAAACCGCGAGAGGTCCTATTTCGGGGTACCCATCACACATCTCCGGTCGCGGCGAACGCGTCCGACACCCGCGAACGCGTGCCTAATGGAGGTCAAACAAGTTCAAGAGTAATCTTGGCGCGCACATCGAACTAAGTTACTTCCACGAGCGTAAGTACTACGCTAATCTTTAAGTGAAGCTAGTTGCGCATAAAAAAGTCGCTGTACGCAGAGACCGACAGAGACAGAGACAGACACAGAGACAGACACAGACACAGAGACAGACACAGACACAGACACAGACACAGACACAGACACAGACACAGACACAGACACAGACACAGGCACAGGCACAGAAATTGTTTAAGTTGAGTTGGATCTGGGAGGTTTCTGTAACTCCTGAAATGGAGTTCCTCAGTCTGTATCAAAAGAATGGCAATTTATCCTACTACATCGAGAGTCATGGTAACGTACACAGAAGGGAAGATGGGGACGCGACCATTCAGAAAGGGCTTATGTTGGTTGGCTGGACATCGATGAAAGGCGAATACGCATTTGAGCATTAGGAAAAACTAGGTGAAAGGTGAAAGGTTGATTAAACCAGCTCATCCTATTGCGCACCGGTTGCGCTCGCGGGATGCATGCCGGACTCCGACACAATGCCCGTTGCGCGGATTATAGGGTATTGGGATTGCGCCGGTCTAGCGTGTTCTTTTCATGCTGTTGCGCATGAAGTACAGAATTGGCGCATGACGCGAAAACATTGATAACGGACACTGCGTCACTTGGGATATGGAGTTGACCGTTCACAAGTTTACACGTAGTAATGGATCCGGACATGGCTATAGGTGCTGAAGAGAGGGAATCGCACCTGTAACTAAGAGACAACCCCATAGCCATAAACACGGACACAGACACAAACAGACACCAACACAGACACAAAAAGACACAGACACAGACACAGACACAGACACAGACACAGACACAGACACAGACACAGACACAGACACAGACACAGACACAAGCACAGGCACAAACACAGACACAGACACAGATACAAACTTTAAAACAGATTTAGGTTTTATCTACTAAGAATAGCGACATTGTGTAGACACTGCCTGCCTAGGTATTGCCGTTTTCTCCTATGATTTTGATGCTTTGGCCTTAGTGACCACACGTGGGTACACAATGTACAGCGAGCAGGAAGGCACCAAAAAAACAGGATGAATTGCCCAAGTACCGAAAGCAATGTTAACTGATATATACAGCCGAGCCCACGCGCACAAGGATGCTCGACAGTACCCGGATCTGTTGGGCCAAGCCTACGTGATGCGAAAGTCCCTATACTCAATATTTTACAAACAAATTTACTGTTAAATATCTGACGCGGGGTCAACGGTAAGCAGAACGACAATTTATTCATCAACTTTCCCTACAACCCCATCTTCAGCGAAACGTGCGTCGTCTTGCCTGTCCACCGCCACCGACCGAAATCTGTTTGTGGCCCTCGCATAAACTGCGTATCCCGAGTTAACCGGAAGCACCGGCAATGACGCTCCATTCAGGGAGAGCTTAATGAGTGACGCTGGTGTGACGCCCAGATTTATCGTACCACCTTCGTATATACACCGCACCGAGAACACAACGACGCTACTCACCCCGGTCAGTCAGGCACACACGGCAGCACTTTAAACCATTAATGAGGCGTGTATACAGGGTACAGGCATACACACACACACACACACAAACGCGCGCGCATGCACAAACGCGCATACACGCTGCATCACTCGACGTTTGTGTAGGTAAGACGAGGGACCTACCTTTTCCCCTTTTTTCCACGAGCCCACTGATTTTCTTCCCACCTGTATACGCATACAGTACCCTACCGTGCTTTGATATAAAATGTACACAACACAACACAACGTCACAATTGACGTCAGTCTCGCAAGAGTCGGTCAGACACACGGAGAGAGAGAGAGAGCTCCCCGAGACAGGCAGGACTCTTTCCTGAGAAACGGGTCGGGAATGTAAAAGGGGAGGAGGTCTCGATACATCCGACACACCCGACGACGGCGACCTCACACTCAACACCTCACCGTTATTATTATTTGGGCCGGTATTTATTACTAACTGTACCGGGGTTGTGCAGTGCCCATGATCGGGGGACAATAATGCGTAGTGCATGTCAGTGTTATTATTTGCCGAGAATCACATTGGTAAATAGTGTTATTAAATACGGGAGAATTCGAGGCAAGGCATCAGACGCAGTTGTAGGGAGTATGTTCAAGACCCGACGATTGTACGTGTCGGCCATCATTACCCTAAATCATTGCGTTGGTATGTTGTGTGTACATGTGTGTAATCACAATTTACGGTGATGAATATTCTTCTTGCGGGATGGAGAGCCGGGCTAATGAGCCGGGCTTTGGGTGGTAATTTTTTTTATCGGACATTTCGGGGTTGGTGTTGCTATTGACACACATCACCGAGAGCACGGGTATGATCTGGAAATTTCAGGAACAACAAGGTGTAGAACGAAAGCGCCAAATTGTCCGGAGTCTCTTCTTTTTTGAATACTTTTGTAATAATTGTTTTTTGTAATTTCGGAAACTTTTTATGGAAGAATTGACGTCGCTGACGTGTACTCGCACCGATTTAGTACCTTAACACTGTACTGTCTCGATCATTTGGTGCTGCTCTTTGGACCCACCCGTACATTATGACTGCGCACACTGTGCTTCACTGCAGGCATAATATACGGTGGATCTAAAACACAGCACCAAATGATCGAGACAGTACCTTTTGTGTTACAGTGTTTGACTCCACTTTTACTTAATATATTATAATATAATTTATAAATATAATTTTATTAGAAAAAAAAGAATTTTTATATTAATTGAAATTATATTAGTAAGTGTACTCGTAATACCACACAGTCGAGAGAATAGTCGAAGTAGGCGAGAGAATAGTCGAAGTGGGTTGGTTTAACAATCAGTAGTACGCCATAGTAGCAGTTTGGGGAATTTAGAAAAAGACTTTTATGTAACGTAGTGTAATCATTATTTACGCAATAATTCTTCCAAGAAAAATATTTGGAGGTGGAACGATTTCAACAGGTTTGTTTGGAGTAGAACTGAAACGAAAATTGATGATACTCCTTTGCGTCCGTTAAAAGCCAATTATTAATCATTTTAGGACGTGAGAAATTATCACTACAACACAGTTGACGTGCGAAATGACGACCACGAGGCGACAAATGACGGCTTCATGCACTGCCGCAAGCGACAGCGGCACATGTAAATCTTTAAAAATAAACAGTTATTTTTGGCGCCCACTGTCATACACTGTATAGCTGGACCGTATATACTACTCCGCGTAATTAATTAGGAACATCCGGCTGTTAAGAATACTGACCTTTCGCTTATCAAGCCGACTCTTTCAATGCGGTCACCGATTCACTATGGATGTGATTGGTTATTGGAGGTCATAGAGACAGGCATAGACATGGACACAGACACAAACATAGATACAGGCACAGACACAGACACAGACACAAACATAGATACAGGCACAGACACAGACACAGACACAGACACAGACACAGACACAGACACAGACACAGACAACTACGCAGTAACGCGAACAGACATCGACATGGGCATTCATATACAGATACAATGACATCGGTAAAATAACACCAATAACACCGGGGATGTCTGAGAAATCTGAAACAAAATTTAGCAGCATAACAGAAACCCTCATGGGTTCTCGGGAAAATATTTTGGATGATTAATTGGTTCAATTTTGTGAAGAATGACCGTCAATGTTCAATGCTGTGTTCTCTCTCCCGTCTTGGTAATTGAATCACTTCCACGCTTGTGCGATCCAAGAATGCGCGTACGTAGACAGATACCGTTATGCGAATCAACCTCTCCAGACAATTTTTCTCTGCCCTCTCTGAAAAAAGTAAATCGTCAGTGATTTATCTTTTCTCTCGCCCCGTTCGATCCGATATCCAACATGATGCGAAAGGCGTCAGAGTCTCGGGAAATCCCATACGCGCAATCTCCTAGAAACACCGGCGGCGTATCGTGCACGGCACGGTGCACCCATCTCCAACAGCGAGCCGGATGAAGGAACACAGACTTGTGTAGGGGACGTGAGGGTGGAGACCTGAGTCATCCTGAAATCCAGGAAAATTACTGTAAGCCGGCCACACCGTTTCGCCCGTATAATCAGCAATCTTAGCGGATACACTGTACGATACGCTGATGTGAAGTCCTTTCCCCCGCGGACCATACCTTCGGACCATAAGTCATAATGACATAAAGACGGTGGGCATCATACAAAAACTAAGACCATTGCAAGGGCGCGACACATTCCTATAAACAAACATGTCGGGACGCATCGAGACAGACACAGACATAGACACATATTTATGTAGACATAGACACGACACAGACACAGACACAGACACAGACACAGACACAGACACAGACACAGACACAGAGACAGACACAGACACAGACACAGACTGATGTCTATGCCTGCAGCTCCATGTTATGGAAGATGAAACTTGTTCTGACTGGGCGCAGTCCGAAACGTTTTCTGTAGAAGTACCTATGCAATGCTTGTACACATACCAAGAAATTACCATGCGTCGGACCAACGACCTCCGAACACGACTAATCACCATCATCATCAGCCTTTCTTATGCCGTTCCCTGTGTGTCTCCGCCGTCACTACATACAGTATGAGGTGAAGTCATCAGATCGGCTCACCCTCCAAATCGTTATTAAATCGGTTCACTCATTGATTTCTCTTTGATAAAAGGTGCTTGATTGTCTGATGTTTGATACCTGATTCCAGTAGGTTATAACACTTTTGTAAATCAAGCAAACAAACACCTGCCATCAAAGGGAAATTCACGAGTGAGCCGATTTAATGACGATTTTGAGGGTGAGCCGATTTGATGACTTCACCTCATACACGTTTAATATCCCGCGATATGGCCCCTTCCCCTCTTTCTCTCTCCCACAGATCACACACACACACATCTCGCTTCGCCATCAGAGCAGGCACGAGCACGTTACTTTCCCCTGATTGAGATGCGATTACGCCAGTACATAAACACACACACCGTGTGGTGCGCGAAGCAGGACCCACGTCAAGACCGCCGCGCGCAATGACGTTGCACGGGCCTCCCGGTGACGTAGAGGTGGGAAGAGCTCTCATCATCATCCAGCGCGTATGTATGTACATATGTATGGCTCTACGTTGCATACACACCCCGGACACACGGAGAGAGTACTCTCCCTCCCTCTCTTTCTCTCGTGCTGCCAGTGCGCCAACCACTTCCCCATCACCCCAAAGCCCGCCATCTCCTCCACATATATAAATATCGTCATATAATACTCACACCGCGCGACCGGCATTCTCCCGATGACGACGATCCACCACCGTACGCCATAGGGAGAGAGATATATGCAACTGGTATCTCTGTTCGTATGAACATATTATTCCTCACCCCGATCTCCCGTTGAGAGCGTCCCGTTACACATATTTATATTGTCCATCTACCGGAGTATACGGGAAACAGTTTTCTTTTCATACATTCAACCTGTCCGTCCACAATCACTTTGGTGTGTGCATACCTGTGCGTTTAATATCCCAACAGGGAATATCTCTCGTCGGCGTCGTCGTCGGCGACTGTGTTACACACACACACATACATATATATATATTTATATATATATACGGAAACAAAAGGATTATAACCCGCGGGCTACCTCTTCTATACACACTATATCTTCCCGTAATCGACGGTTCGCGCGCCATATCACGTATGTGTTTTCCGTGCGATGTGACGAGGACCCTTGCCGTTACATTACCCCACACATACACACACACACACACACATACAGACATATTCTGTACAGACATACAGACATGTATACAAGACGTACAGTGTGTGCTGAGATGTCTTGTGGCGGCGGTCTGTGACGCCAGCACAGCGGGCCCGAGTCTCTCGCTCGCTCTCTTTTTCTTTTTGGCACTTGAGGGATATATTTTTGTCATTTTGTTTGCTTTAGATGATTGACTATCTTATCCCGAGTAAAGTGGCATCCGATTTATTCGCAGCAGCAGCAGCAGCAGCGGTGAATGTGAACACGACGAGCAGCGGACGGCAGAGACGACGACAGGCACACATGCTGCGTGAGGACCCGGCACCGGCACTGAGTTGGACGACCACACAACAAGGTCACGTGCGGGACCAGCGGGATCACCACCACCGTCACCACCGACCGGTATGTCCCCACAAACTCTTCATCCCTTTTTTTCCCACGTTTTTAAGAACAATTCCCCGCTGAGGGGAGGAACGTAAAGCTCTGTAAGGATTGACAGATTGAGACCCGCTCTTTTCTCGCTGTACCACTTACTCTACCTGGTTGGTGGCCATTGAGAGGGTGTATACAGTGGGATAATTCTTGGACGAGTCCGTGACCCACGTAGATCTTGGTCTTTGTCCGCTGCTCTTTTTCCCCGGGAATTCGGACAATAACCCAACCGAACCGAACGGGGTAGCGGGCTCTTTCTCAATCGCCACTCTCTTTCGGGGATGCATGGGGCCTTCTTTGAGAGTTTGATGGGCCGCTGTGAAATTGTTTTTGCAAACTGAACGTACACTACATGTTGAATTGACGGATTTATCTGCATAAGATTGTGTCAGTGTGTATGTGAGTATGGCGCGCGCGCGCGCGCGAGCAAGCTGGAGTGATTGAACGACGAGAGAGGGCATGCAGCGAGTACTCTGTGTGTGAGCAGTGAGCAGTGAGCAATGAGCAGTGTGGGGCATATAGCGAGTGTGTGTGAGCAGTGTGAGCGCGTTCCTTCCGCGGTGTGTTGTCTTTTGATGATTTATTAAAGCCGTGCCTTTTCCTCCCTTTCGTCGTCTTTTTTTCCCTCCTCATCCCACGCGTTTTTGGGGCTTGTCTGTGTGTGTCTGTAGACTCGAGGACGGCGGGTACTACTACAACGACGACTACCGGTAGCATCGGTGGCAGTAGTTCGACAGCCGCGGATCACCATCCGGTTATTACGCAACTGCCGGCAACAGCGACGACGAGAGCGAGAGGAGCGCGCCAGCTGTTGCTCGCAGGACTTCCACCCGCACCGTCGCGCAGCATGATCGCGTTTGAGGTGAGCGAGCCCCGGTGGTGCTTTTTTCGTCCGTGTCACGACTTTTTTCCGCCACTTCCACAGGTGTATGGATAACCGAAAAATCGGAACTTTTTAGGACGTTTATACATTGCACACACATGGACATACATACGTATAATGTAATTACCGAGTTTATATAAGAACACATTTCGCGTCCTGAATCGTTAAGACTTAACGGATAGTAAGTTCGAGACTTGAGTTGTAAATAGACAGATGTGCTGGAGCGATATTTATGTTGTATATATATGAAGGTGTAAAGTTAGAAAGTAATGTTGAAGAGGGTTACGAACCACAATATTCTGATTGGTACACACTTACAATGTATATGGAACATAATGAACATAACGAACCTAATGAAAATAATGAACCTAATGAACATAATGAAACAAGTCCGGGTACTTGTTTTGTATTTCAAGCCAGCATTTCATTAGCTGTCGAAATTGTCAAGGCCTGCCAAGTAATATCTTTACGCGCACGACTGACGAGTCGAATAAATAAAAGGACGGCCCGTAAAAAGTAATTTCCAGCTCCTTACATTGTATTTCTTATACACGTAACTGAATAATATAATTGAGAATGACAGCACTTAATGCTGCTATAAAAGTAAACAAGCGCAGGAAAGAGAGTCAAATTTCGGAAGAGGAAACACCCAAATGAGCCCAATTAATCGCACCGATAGCGCGTCAGTCACTGCGTCAGCAAAGAGTAGCCCTCGTTCTGACGCGCGAACCCTCTTTATCATATGATACAGTCCCCTCAATTCCGTTCCACCACCACCACCAACACCACCACCACCACCAATCGCCCCAGTCACCACCTGCACTCTCTGGGCTTGGGCTCATCCTCCTCCTCCGAGATCACTAACGATGGCTTTTTCTGGGAGCACAGCGACGCCATGGTTGACCCACCCTACCTCACCACTAACTGCAGCAGCACCACCGGCAATCCCTTCACTCATCATCATCATCACTATAACACTTCATCCAGCGGATCGTCCTCGGCTGTGGTCCGCGAACAGCGTCGTTTCTCCTACGCCGGCCACACCCACCACACACCGCCCCATCATCATCATTCCGGAGGACAGGACAGCGGCCTCCATTCCGCAGTCTCATCCCTCCTGCACAGCTCCGAGGCGGACCATCTGATGGACAGTATGAGCAGCATGGCCAGCTCGCATGCCGGGGATCAGGTTAGTGTCTATTAAATATCTAATACATCTCAATATTTAAATGTGTAATATTTTTTTAAATATCTTTTTTAAAATAGACGAGCAACCGTCACTTGATCTTATATAAATTTATTTTATTTATTATTGCAAAAATACAAGTAGATGTATAACGACAAATTGTTTTTCAAGTCCTTAATTTTACTTTACATTTTATGGAATCACATATTTTTAGTTCTGGAAGTATTGCTTTACTTTTAAATGTCATACCGGCTTTTATTTGAAAAAACTCTGCGAGACATTCAGCGGCTCCAGGTATTTTTATTTTATTCATATTTCTCACTTTATTTCAATGTTTTTATAATCGTAAAAATATAGGAAAATATGCTGTTGGCGTTACAGTTTTTCGCCTTCCATTCTACAGTATTAAATAAATCATTTTAATGTATTTTAAAAAATAAATCGTTTTAATGTATTTTTAAAAAAATAAATCGTTTTAATGTATTTTTAAAAAACTCATTAGGACCAGGGACAGGCCGACACGTCTCCCGTTCCGGCGGATCAGCAGTCGACAGACCTCTGGCAGCATCACGGATGCACCACGCCGCCGCACTCTGCGCCGCCGATCCCGCGCAACAACAGCAACGAAGGAACCGGCACCTTCGAGTACTTTATCACCAGCGGCGGCGGCGGACCGTCGTCGTCGTCGTCGTCCGGCGGTCAGATGCCGAATGTCTCAGCGACGGGCCAGGCAGTTCTACCGGCGTTTCAGGATGCCTACGTCAGCAACGCGAGCATGGCGTTACGTCCGAGTGTGTGGACCCATCCGTCCTTTCGGACGGGATTGGGAGTCGGTGTGGAGGGACTGATGGGCGGACCGCAGGATGGCTCACCGATGACTTGGATCAGCGCTGCTAGGTGAGCTTACTTGGCGATTCGATTGATGTCCGGGAGAATTTACTTTTGGAAAGCGCTTTTTTATTACAGATGGTTATAATTCATTATACAAATAATTAACACTAACTAAGAGTAGCGCATTCCCTGTCTATCAAGGGGTTGATTGCGTATTGTCTGAATTTAATATAAATGAATTCTATATATTTTATTCTCCATAGATTTATATGTTATTTAATGTTTATATGTTTTTATATAATTATTCATGTTCTAGCATGTCCAAATAATACTGTACAATTTTTGGGAAAATCCTTTCAACTTAGAAAATTCAAATTAGAAATTTTTTTAAAATATTTAGGAGAATTTTTTAAATATTTATTTAAAGCTACGACAAGCGCCCACAGAGAGCCGAACTTGTGTTCGCGCTAATGCGTCAAATGAGAAACTCTGTTTCCTCCAGGAAGGCTCTTGTTCTTCGTTGCATTCATCTCGTTGACGTTTTTCTTTCTGTCTGATTAAAACAGTTCAATCGGAAGCCCCAGCGGTCGGATGATCCAGCAGACGACGGAAGACTCCTACGCCGGCAATAATAATAACAATAATCGGATGGCTCTACCGTGGTCTCAAGAGTCCACGACGGGAGCCACTTCGTCCTCCTCCTCATCGTTGTCGCTGAAGAAATATCCGGATCCGGCCGGCTTATTCGGCAGCGGTTCCCTTATGCAACCGCAGCAGCAGCAGCAGCATCTCTATCACCCCTCGCAGCAGGTGCACCACCAACACCATCACAGCCAACACCACAACCAACATCACCACCCTCACCACCATCACAACCTAGCCGGCACTTCCAGCAATATGAGTGACAGTTCATCCGACGCCGGATCCGTTTCCAGTCCCGTTATGTCCCCTGGCGCCGGCTACAGCACTCCATCCTCCTCCTCCCACTACGGGACGCACTTTAATTTTCCTGGACATCATCATCACATGCCGGGGCATCACTCGGGCCTCCATCGCACCAAGTCGTCGCCCACGACCTTCGGCCGGAGTAGCGAGCAGCAGCAACAGCAACCAGAAATAGCCGGCCAGGTGTGCGCGGTTTGCGGCGATCATGCGGCTTGTCAGCATTATGGGGTCCGCACTTGCGAAGGCTGCAAGGGTTTCTTCAAGGTGAGACGCAATAAAGGCTGACGTCTGCTGACCAACCTGCCTGCCTGCCTGTCTGCCTGTCTGCCTACCCGCCTGCCTACCTGCCTGCCTTCCTGTCTGTGTCTCTGTGTGTCTATGTGTCTGTGTGTCTGCGTGTCTGTCTGTGTGTCTGTCTGGCTGCGTATCTGTCTGTCTGTCTGTCTGTCTGTCTGTCAGCTTGCCGTTCTGCCTGCCTGTCAACCTTTCTGCGTCCGCCCATTTTTGTTGCTCAAATATCTGCCAGTCCACCCTTGCGTCTTAATGCGTGTCTCTACCTCTGGAAATATAATTAAGCTTCGCTGAAACCAGCTATTTTGGAACAATCAATTTGCAAAAATCATAAAGCATTAGAAAGCAGTTCATTTACGTTTTTTTTAATGAGGCAATGACGTCACATCTGAGAAAAATATATCTCGGGCACGCGTGCGCGCTCTTGCTTCGTTTAATAATTCCCCTGTTAATGTATGGTTAATCGATTTATACTTCCGGCTCTTTTTTCAGAGAACCGTGCAAAAAGGCTCGAAATACGTCTGCCTGGGTAATCGGGACTGCCTGGTGGACAAGAAACGACGCAACCGATGCCAATTTTGCCGCTACCAGAAATGCCTGACGGTCGGAATGGTCAAAGAAGGTATACCTGCTGACTAATGAATTCAATCCTCTGTTTTAAGGCTTACTCTAAGCTAAGTCTCCTGTTTCAGTGGTTCGGACTGATAGCCTGAAGGGTCGCCGTGGTAGACTCCCGTCCAAGCCGAAAAACATGAGTGAGAGTTCTTCACGGGCGGCTTCTCGGCGAAGTAGTGCCGGCAGTGTGTCCAGCGGGCCCAAGATTGATTTCATCGGGAGCTTGCTGAGAGCTCACCATGAATGCGTGGCCATTGAGTCCGTCGAATACCAGGTACGGAAGATACTCTGTACAGCTTTATTAAACCGACCATCAATCCCAAGCAAATAACATACGGTCAACGTTTCCCGTATGTCTGTCTATCTGTTTGTCTGCCTGTCTGCCATTCAGCTTGTCAGACTGTTTGACTGTCTGTCTGTCTGTCTGTCTGTTTATCTGTCTGTTTATCTGTCTGTCTGTCTGTCTGTCTGTCTGTCTGTCTGTGTCTGTCTGTCTGACTCTATCTGCATGTCTGCATGCCTGCCTGTTCCTCTGTGTGCTTATCTGTCTGTCTGTCTGTTTAGGCTAGTTCTGGGCATATAAACTAACTTATAGACCCCAGACTCTCACACAAAGATCCTTTCGGATCCTCACGTCACACCTTCGTGCAGAACTGGAAATATTTGCAGCACATATCTCTGAGCTAGCCTTATTAGAAATTAAAGAGATTTAATTCTAAGGGAGAGATACGCACAGTGTCATAGGTTTAATACACATAAGCAGTTCCTTATCTATTGGTGTCGAACAAGGTGGAAGTGAGGAGTAGGACGGCTGCTTGGGTGTGTGGCGGTAGTGTGAAATAAATGAGTTGAAATTAAGTGCATATGACGGGGAACGGCCTCTTTCTCCTTATCATGACGATGAGGGATGTGAGACGACCCATCGATGATGCACTTCCACACACACACACACACATACACATACGCATACACAGACACAGACACCGCGGACAGGAAACTGATTTCTGTAATTGCAGAACGTGGATCGGACGACAATTAAGAGTGCCGGAGAGGAAATTGAGCGATTTCTTGCCGTGCTGACGCAGTCGCTGGACCTGATGAGCGCCTGCTTCGCCAGCGAGATCCCCGGCTTCGCAACCGAGATCGGGCGCGACGACCGGGACCTGCTGATCAATAGCGCGGCACTGGAGCTCCTCTCCCTCCGGATCTCCTACAGGTGTGTGTCTGTGTGTGTCGCTGTAATGCGTGTATGCGTTTCTTATCGTTATTTCCATGTAATTTGCGCGAGCTCGAGCACGTCACCGGAACTGCGTAAACGTCTGAGCAGTGAGAGTGAACCGCGCCGGGAATTTCGGGTCGCCTGCTCTCATCACCGGTTCACGCACAGCGAGTCGTCCGATATAACGCCCAAATATATTTCGGGAGGGTTTGATTTAATTCTCAGAAAGACGTAAATTATTTAGCCTAACTGGGGAAAAATTATGTTTGTTTGTGTGTGCGTGTGAGTGTGTCGTGTGAGTGTGTTTATGTCTGTCTGTCTGCCTGTGTCTGCCTGTGTCTGTGTCTGTGTCTGTGTCTGTGTCTGTGTCTGTGTCTGTGTCTGTGTCTGTGTCTGTGTCTGTGTCTACGTCTGTCTGCATCGGTCTGTGCCTGTTTGTGTTTGTCTGTTTGTCTGTCTGTCTGTCTATGTCTATGTCTGTGTGTGTGTGTGTGTGTGTGCGTGTATGTGTGTGTGTGCATGTCTGTCTCTGTATCTCTGCGTGTGATTTCTATTAATATTTGTTAAAACTTAATATTATGAAAACGGAGGAAAAACATCAGATGATATGTACTGAAAATGCCCCAAAGTAATAATTTCCATTTTAATCTTTTAATCTAATAAGCCTGAAATTCATCTAAAAACTATCTGACCGTATTAGTAAAATCAAAAATTGCAAATATGTATCCCGTTTGTAGAAAAAAATAAAGTGTTACTGTTAGCACAAAAATATTCTGGAATCACTAAACTGAAAGAAAAAATATTGGTTAGCAGATAAAGGCAAGTCAACTTAAGCTTTAAAGCAAGAAAGGTATTGCTGAAACAGTTAATTGGAACGAACGGAAAGGTCAAATCAAGCCAGGCGGAGTCTCATTCAAAGTTGTGGAGGCCCAAAATTGAAACTGCGGTTGAAAGATTCTGCATAAAAAGGCAACGGTTTTCTGGCCAGACAAAATGATTCATACTTTTGTCTCACACATCGTAACTAAAGAGGTCTCTCGCATGATATGAGCAATAGTCGAATCCGAAATTACTATACGCAACATGTCTGTTTCGCACGCTTCTCCAGATCCCAGAAAATAGCTTTTAATTTGCATTTTTACACCTGACCTTTTCTCACTCAAACATATTTTTTCTATGATCAGTCAGGAAATGAGAAATCTGGTAAGCTGCTTTGTTATCCAACCATACGACAAAGAATCATCGTGTTACATACATTTGTTTGCGTGTCTACGAAAAGATTGAAATCACATGAGGTCCGATTTTGAGCGCGACAAAGCAGCGTGAAATCTCACGACGTGTTTGGTTTTGTATCAGAGTTGGTTTTGTATCAGGGTTGGTTGGTTTGACCTTTACCTGCGTCAGCAAAAACCCCGCGTGGAGAGCGCGGGATTGTTTTGTGGCGTCCAATTCGTCGAACGCATTGTGTGTGTGTGTGTGTGTGTGTGTGTGTGTGTGTGTGTGGTTGGTTGACTGGTGTGATCAACGGACATCTCCATTCTCTCCCGCAGGCTGCTCAGCGACAGCGCAGTGGGTCCCGATCGGATCCGTTTCTGCGGAACTGGGATAGTCTACCCCAAGGAGCTGGTGAATCAGGTCATGGGTTCGTGGTTCTCCGAACTCGAGCAGCTCTCGCGATCTCTCCAGAATTTGGATCTCGATACCGTCGGCTTTTCCTGTCTGTGTGCTCTGGTCCTCGTCCAAGGTAAGACATAATCCCGCGACAGACAAACAAACAAATAGACGGACAGGCAGACAGACAGGCATATTGACAGACAGACAGAGAGACAGACAGACAACCAGTCGCCAGTCAGCCAAACAGACAGGCAGGTAAACAGACAGACAGACAAACAGACAGACAAACAGACAGACAGACAGACAGACAGACAGACACATAGACTGACACCCAAACAAACAGACCAACAAACAATAGTCAGAGATTTAAAAAAAATTGGCAAACAAAGAAACTCGGCGCGTGCACCGATGATCTAAGAAAGACCCATTACATCTCTGTCTTGACAGATCGTCCGTTCTTAATGAACAACGCTCCCGTCCTCAATCTCCGAACCAAAATTATCGATGCTCTACGTGACTACACCTCGTGTAATGCTCAAGGCCTGCACAACTGGTTCCCGCATCTCTTCGCCCTCCTGCACGACATCCAGACTATAGGCGAGCACGCCGTCCACCGGCTGCGTTTCCTCCATTCCCAGGACCCCAGCCGCGCAGTGGTCAACTTTCCCGAAGCACTGCTGCAGTGCCTCCACGTCGCAGCGGAAAGATGAGCACCAGCCCCGTCCCCTTCGTCGACTCATGTCAGTCAGTCCTTCGAGCAAGTGATGACGTTCCTTGTGAGAGAGCACTCCCCTCGTCCCCCTCCCGGTCCCCACACTGTGCGTTCCCGGTGGAATCGAGTCGTGGTCTCCGCTTTTTTTCTATCCAATCCCCCGCACCCGAGGAGAAAGATTAATTAACCTATTTTTACCGGAAAAACTTTTTCTTCTCCAACCCACAGCACTTTCCTTTGTTCTTGCCAACAGTATATACAGAATGTAATAGTGTACAGTATCTTTATATACGCACGGGCGTTTCCGGTCAATTTCAGCACTGGAAGCACTGGCACGGTTTACTTGAGTTTTTTTAAACATAAACTGAACCCTTTCCGCGTGCGAACAAATACACATCCCAAGTACAACTACAAGGTTAAG
>LRSR01013177.1:0-25607 GCA_001579985.1 Hypsibius dujardini | reverse complement strand
GGCATTTGCCTGTGTGATGGCCCGTCAAGGTTTCCCGAGCACGCTGCTGCCGCATGTCATTTTTTGAGTTTCGCCTTGGTGAGTATGCAAAGACTGGAACTTTATAATTAACTCAAAGCGGCTAGAAACGTGACTGTGACTTTGACACCGGCCAAAACATCAACAAATTGCTACCCTTTGAGATCGTTGAATTTTCAAGAGCAAACGATCTGAGTTGCATTTTCAGAGCTATTTCTCGTGGAGCGGATGATCCGACAAGTTGATTAGCAAGACAAAGTTAGACACAGAGACACAGATACAGACATGAACACCGACTTACACAAACAACACCACAGATATACAGACACAGACAGATATAGACAGAGAAAGAGATGCAACACAGACACAGACACAGACACAGACACAGACACAGACACAGACACAGACACAGACACAGACGCAGACACAGACACAGGCAGGTAGACACTAGAAGCTGAGACAGAGCTTCGACTTGGACACCAACGCACACATGTGATCTCGTAACATCATCCGTTTTCGATAAAGAAAAACAGATTGTGTTATAATCGAATGGTCGGTGACTGATTATTGCCCGGTAATGAACTCTCGGGGTATCTTAAACAACGAACCCGGTAGTGACGCACTCAAAACTGGTTCATTCCCCTCGGACAAAGCAAACGACTGTCATGTTTTCATGATCAAGGCTAAATGCAGATAGAGAAAATTAGAATTTGAAGCAACAAAGTGAGCCAAAAAAACACTTTTGTATGTCGCTTATTTTACCAGCGCAATAGGATATTACATTTTAGTCATCCGGTTCAGCGCGGCTGACTAACGAACGACTACAGCGTAGTATAGCGCCCTTCCTTCTTTTGGCGCTAAAAACCAGGAAATCACTTGCATAATCGCGACAGGATTTTCCGACACGGCCTTGAAAAACGACCGATCTCGTAAATCTACCTCGAGACATTTTATTTATTTTAGAATTAAGTGCATGACTGGCTAGGATTTTTTCACAGAGCGTAGCCTACTTAAAGTGATCGGGAAATAGCCCAAAAACACCTTCCACTTTTCTTCAGTCCACCGATTCCACTTTTCTCATATTTTCTCTTGTAAATCTAACTGCTTCCTTTAGCTCTAAAAAATGGCCGCTCTGAAGGTTGTACTGGCTCTTGCTGTGGTCGGCGCTGTCAGCGCACATCGAGGTACGTAAAATGCCTTGCCGATTCCTGCTGTAAATGTTCATGCCTGTTGGAAGTATTGTTCCCCCTTCCGCATTCCTAGGCTACTACGGTGCAGGTGGATTTGGTGGAGCTCCGAACTGGGGCGTCTACGGTGGATACGGAGGGCACGGAGGGTACGGAGACGGAGGGTACGGAGGGCACGGAGGGTACGGAGACGGAGGGTACGGAGGGTACGGAGGGTACGGAGACGGAGGGTACGGAGGGTACGGTGACCGAGGGTACGGAGGGTACGGAGGACTGGGTTACGGTGGTCTGGGGAACATCGGCAGCGCTAGTTCTAACGCATTAGGGGGTGAGTCTGTATGGATAATTATGTCAGCGGAAATGTTAACTAAAAACAGTATCTCTATGTAAATAAAATAAAAAATGAAACACTCCATATGAATGAAAATATATAATCGAACAATTATTATGACAGGTGGTACGATTGGTTACGGAAACATCAACACCGACAACACCGCCTTCTCGAACGGCGGCACGGGATTTGCCCACGGAAGTAAGGATATACAGATGACGTAGGATGTTTGATTTTGTCTATTTAACAGCGTCTGTTCATTGATTTGCGCGCTTAATCAGGCACCAACGCGAACGGATACGGCGCCAATATCTTCTCGGTGGCAAGCTCAAACTCACAAGGCGGTGGAGGGTTCTACGGTCGCCGGTGAACGCACCCGGCCCGCGCCGTTGCATAACTCGAAGTTCCTTTGTTCTCGCAGTTGTTTGTTACACATTTTCGGTAGTAAAAGTCAGTAATGCGAGGTCGCCGGCCGACGCTGCCGTGACTCAGTCACAAACTCGATAAATTGCCGGAAAACAAAATCTCTGAAACTTCCGCATGTCTCTCCGTGACTTTTGCGGTAAACTAGTGCGTGCAATGACAAGGAAGGACTTGGAGGACAGTTTTTCCTTCAGTCTTGGACGTCCAACAGAAAGTTTCTGTAGGATACGGAGGGTACCACCTTGCCGAAGTATTTCTCAAAGTCGAATGTCTTGCTGATCTGCAAGTCAGAAATCGGGAAGACAAATTATCAGCAGTAAGACAGACAGACAGGCAGACTGACAGACATACAGACAAGCAGACAGGCAGTCAGGCAGACAGACAAACAGACAAACAGACAGACGTATGTACAGACAGGCAAAAAGATAGACAGACAGACAAACAGGGAGGCAGGCAGATGGGCAGACAGACAGACAGGCAGGCAATATAGTATAGTCAAAAGGCGAATACTGCTACCGTAAGCCACAGACCTTTAACGTGAACTATAATCACTTACATTTTGTGGAATAGCCTGTAATTTCTTGGACGAATTATTAATCCAATCTAAATCGGAAATAGTCTGGCGGTAGTTAACCAGCCCGTCGGTCGACGTGGCCACGTCGAGGTAAAAATTTAGAACTTCGAAATTGATTGGTGCTCGGCAAGCTTTGACGATCCGTACGAACTCTACGCGACTTAACACTCCGTGGTCATCAGGATCAGCTCGAATGGCTGCCCGCTTCAAGTTCCCTGTGGCGTCGAAGGCATTCTTCCGGAATCCGTACTGGATCAAGGCTCGAAATAGTTGCTTTAGTCGTTCTCTATCGACAGGGTTGTGGAACTTGTAGTGACGAGCCAGGGTCAGATACTCATGCGGGGTAAACTTGGTTTTCGTCAGGTCCATCAGAATCGTTCTGAAATATATGCTGTATAAAACTCAACTAGATTTTTATGTACAAATATGCCTATGTGTCTGTCTGTCTGCCTGTCTGCCTGCCTGCCTGCCTGTCGGTTTGTCTGTTTGCCTGCCTGCCTGCCTGTTTGTCTGCCTGTCTGCCTACCTGCCTGCCTGCCTGCCTGTCTACCTGCCTGCCTGCCTGTCGGTCTGTTTGTTTGTCTGCCTGTCTGCCTGTCTGCCTGTCTGCCTGTCTGCCTGTCTGTCTGCCTGCCTGTATGTCTGTATGTCTGTCTGTCTGTCTGTCTGTCTGTCTGTTTGTCTGCTTATTTGTCTGTCTGCATTGCTTAACTCACTGCCTACCTGCTGCCTGTGTATCAGTCTTCTACAGTAATGATAGCTAAAAAATTACACAAAATTGTCCCATTCCACGAGTCCGTTGCCAGTTGAATCATCGCGTTCAAATCGTTGTCTGAAGCAAAGGCGCTCATCTGCATTCATTCCGCGGAGAATCTTGCGAAACCTTTGCCCGATTTTTGTGGCATCCGCAAAGGGGAACTATAAATGTGTTCACAAGAAACAGTCGGCTCGATTCGTTCAGGCTATTTTCCTAATCCTGCTCAATTCGTTGTGATTACCCGTTGTGGATACCTCTCCATGAAACTGGCTGTACATTCGTCCACGTCGACGATGATGAAGGCGTGTCCGCTGAACTGAAATTCCCCACCCACACTGAGATCCTCGGCTTGGATGTAGCGCGGCAGGTCCGGAAGGTTCGATTTCTTGACGGCATTTTTACCGTGGAACGTCCCCGCCATAACTCCTGTAGCGACATCACATCTGCTTTCAAACTCGCATTCACATGTAAAATTTCAATAAATGAATTGACAGTGAAATAAAATAATAAAATAATAAAATAATAATAATAAAATAAAAATATTATAAAATAATAATAAAATAAAATAAAATAAAAATAAAATAAAATAATGATAATAAAATAATAATAAAATAATAATAATGATAATAAAATAATAATAAAATAATAATAAAAAAATAAAATAAAACAATAATAAAATAAAATAATAATAATAATAATAATAATAATAATAATAAAATAAAATAAAACAATAATAAAATAAAATAATAATAAAATAAAATAAAAATAATAATAAAATAATTATTATTTAAACATTTTGTTTTATTGATATTTCAATTTCTAATTATTCACCTTGAGGCACATGTTTTTCATATATGTAAATACTGTCGTCGGCCAGGGCAAATGACATTACGAATTCGCGGTCCTTGTTTTTTTCGCTAGTTGTGACCAAGCGCAGCTTGAATATCAGCTTAGCTGGGTCTCCTTCTTCCCTGTAATTTCAAAGGCGTAAACAAAGGGCGAAATCATTGTCAATTTTATGTCATTGTTTTGAGATAAAAATTACCAGTCTAGCAGTAAATATTTCCTGACGTTTAGAGTGGGCGGTTTCGGCACGAGCATGGCGCAGTTCTTAAGTGAGTCCTCTTCGGAGCCGTATCCGTTGTAGGCCGGCGGAATGATGAACAGCTTCCGCTCCGCCGGTTCTTCCACATCGATCGTCTCCAAATCTGCAGCAGACATGGCAAGATAAAATCAACGTTTTACACACTTGATCCAGAGACCAAGTCACTTGGTCCGGAGACCAAGCCACTTGGTCCGGAGACCAAGTCACTTGATCCGGAGACCAAGCCACTTGGTCCGGAGACCAAGCCAGTTGGTTCGAAGACCAAGCCAGTTGGTTCGAAGACCAAGCCACTTGGTCCGGAGACCAAGCCACTTGGTCCGCAGACCAAGACACAAGTGGCTGAGATCGCCGGGGGAATGAAAGAACAAACCGGCGAGCGACGTTCACTTGCATTTTTACTTCAACGAATTAACACTGAAATTCCGCGTGGTAATGCGGCGTCTGTTTTGGGTGCTCATCCTTTTTCTCGTGGACTGGATGAGATCTTTAGCGGTTTGAAAGTTAAACGCTAGAAAGTGTTGTTTGTTCCTTTTTACGACTATGCGTCCGAAATACCTTCTTAATTCATGTGGAATCGTAAAAAAAAATCGGATATTGAAATAAATTAAATTTCTCATATACTTCTGTATACGTGATAGACAATCAAGGGTTCACGGAACAATAATTACCAACGCCGTAGATTTCCTTGTAGTACCACTTGGTATACGCGTCACAGTCGTAGATGAAGACGGGCCGCGAAAAGATGTTGACCGTCTCGCCGCAGCGAAGATCCACCTCGGTGTAGGTCTCCGCTGGCTCATCGTACTGTAAATGACTATTACGGTTTTTCAAAAACAAAAATTGAAACTATTATTAAATTCTTAAAATTAATTTGAATTACTTTAATTTAAATTAAATTAAATTAAATTAAATTAAATTAAATTAAATTAAATTAAATTAAATTAAATTAAACGAAATTAAATTAAATTAAATTAAACGAAATTAAATTAAATTAAATTAAAATTATTAAAATTAAATTAAATTAAAATTATTAAAATTAAATTAAATTAAAATTATTAAAATTAAAATAATTACAATTAAAGACTGATAATTAAATTCTCAAAATGTAATAATAAAATAATTAAAGACTAATTATTAGTGTAGGTAGAACATAATTTGCTGTATGAGACTTCCCACAAAACAATCTGGATACTACGAGGGTAAACTGCAGCGATGGTTGAGCACGTACTTGAGCTTGGTCGAACAGTAGCCTTGATGTTTCCGGCCGTTTGGGGTTGGAACAAACGATATTCAAGACCGGCCATGGCGAGCCCAGATTCACTTTTTCGTAATCCTTCGCGTGCTGCAAAAGCAAAAGCAGACCGGTTGCAACTACCTCATAAAGTTAAGGCAAGAATGCAGTCAACACTTTTGGTAGCTTGCATCGACGGACGAACGACTCGAGTCTCTGCTTCCCATAAGCCATGGGGACTTTTCGGACAACCTCCGTGGTCTCATCCCCGAGGTAATAGTGGATGACCAGATGGTGTCGGTCACCGAACAGACGTTCGCGATCGTCCCAGTAGGCAAAGAAGCGCAGCACTTCCGTATCGTGCTGCAGGAACCGTTCCATGTGTTGGTTCTCGTTGATGTGGCGCCGCAGTCGGTGATTCGTGTGTTTCTCCTGTCACAAATTGAGCCCTGAGAAAGCGGTAAAAAATTCCGGAATTCTTTTTATCTCAGCTTACTGCTTCGGCATCCAGGCAGTGCTGACTGAAGGGCGGGGTTTTGTCTTCCGGTACGTTGATGCCCATTTTGGTCATGCTCTGCCGCGTGAACGGGTCACATTTGTAGATGAAATGGGTCCGTCCAAATATCTGGACTTCGCTGTTAACGTTCAAGTCCATCACTGTCATGTGGCTGTTGGGATCGTTCAGTTTCGGCACTCGTTGACGGTTTAGCAGTTTCCCTGAATGAGGATCATTCAGGCTGATATTTAAGCTGCAATAGAAATAGACCGACAAAAAGGCAAACATACAAACAGACAGACAGACAAACCGACAGACAAACAGACATACAGACAGACAGACAGACAGACAGACAGAGAGACAGAGAGACAGACTGACAGACAGAGAGAGAGAGAGACAGACAGACAAACTGACAGACAAACAGACAGACGAACAGCCATTACCTTGCTTCATTTCTGCACGATCATCGGGTCGTTCCATTATCATGATAGTTTCGTCCTCCAGGTAGAAATATATTTCAAAGTAGCGAATCCTTAGCATTTCCTCTGGTCTGCTTTCTATCGGACCCTGTATTTATTTATTAACCAGGATATTAAATAGATTCCTGTCTACAAGGGTTAGAACTACGGCGTCAACTGTCAGGGCCAACCTCATGGGAATAGGAAAAGTATCGCAGAATCATCCGATCCATCGCCAACCATTGCGGTCTCCGCGGCACCGCCCTGTTGTTGGGGAAGACACTCTGGTCCTTCCGTTCCTGGCTCAGGCGTCGAACTCCGTCGCCGCAGGCCCGTCCAGCGTGGACCTGCGGTTCATTTTGCGAATAGCGCAGAAAATGTGACTTTTTGTGGTCTTGTTTCCTCAACTGACAACGCGACAAGATAACAGACCGTTGACTAATAAAATATGACGAATCCAAGGAAGCTATAAGAAAATGTTTAGAACGATGTACAATACCTGCTGCAAATAAGCATCCGCCGAGCCCAACGGAAAACTCATTTTTGGACCTTTCCCCGGAACAAAAATACAATATAGAGATAAATCCGTCGTTTGCATTTCGAAATTCTACGACAAAAATGTCTCAACCCTTGGCAACACTTTGCCAAGTCAAGTGATTACTAGTTACTATTACTAATTACTAGTAAAGCTCGAACGAATTCCAGACATTTGTCTACATTGGCGGTGGAATGAATCTGCTGCGCAATACTGCTGGATCTTTGGATGTGCGGCCAAGCTCCTTTGATTTTGACGATCCAGGAGACTGGAAGGAAGAGACCCGAAGGAAGAGACGACTTACGCCATCTTGAGGGTGACTCTTTTGATGCGCCAGCAACTGCGATTTCTTTAAAAAAGTAATAGCACAGTAGTAACACAGTGCTAAGAAATGGGTCGCAGATGGTTAAGCCAACCGATGACATGGCCAATATATCGAAACTCTATCCGGACCTCATGGACAGTAAGGGAACGAGAAATACGATTTTGGGTCGTTTAGCGGAAATTGATCTAACCCATGGCACGCATCTGAGTGAAATATTGGCTGCACCTATCACGGATGCTTTAGATCAGTTGAATGATTTTGCTATCCAAAACAATGAAAACAAGGTTTGCTTACTGGAGGAAAGGGTGGCTCTGGCACGAGAGCAGCTGGCTGTGATGGAAAAAGAGCAGGCAGAATTCTGTGAGAAGCTTGATAAGGTGAGGTGTCTGTTTGTCTGTCTGCCTGCCTGCCTGTCTGTCTGTCTGTATGCCTGTCTGCCTGCCTGCCTGTCTGTCTGTCTGTTGTCTGTCCGCCGGTCCGCCGGTCTGTCTGTCTGTCTGCCTGCCTGTCTGTCTGTCTGTCTGTCTGTCTGGTTGTCTGCAGATCTGAGCCGATTTGCCTTATCGGTAAAAAGGAAATGGATCGTACAGTATCGGATTGGAAAACCGAAACATTAAAGTTGCGCGACAGTCTATCCGGTCTGTTGACGGAGCAGTCGCTGTACACTAAAAAGTTAGAGGCTGCAACCCATACACTTTGTTTGCTGAAAAAATCCAAATCACAGAGCGAAATATGGGATGAAGACCATTTCGCTCAGGAGGTCTCGGAGACAGTCTACAGACTAGAACGTTTTGTCGATAATAAGGATGACGATTTGATGAGCGCGCATGAAGAACTGGACAATGTAAGCTGACAAAAAAAACGTGATTTTTTCTATTGACCACATTCTCACTGTTAAATTCTTTACAGAGCGTATCAGATTTGGAGAAAGTGTTTGCTCGTCTTGCAATTCTACACCAAGACAATACCAATTTGATTCGTCGAAATGCAGATCTAGTTGAGGAGCTGAACGCGATCGCTGCCAAACAAAAGACGACGGCGGAAATGTGGCATGATGAAGAAACGAGATCAAATTTATCACTGTAATCAGGTCTGCAGCAGTCGCTCTACCAAAACTGTTTTATCTAACGTCGCCGGTGCAGTGCTTGTTGGACAGCCACTTTGAGTCGCTGCGGCAAGTTGATGAAATTGTGGTATCAGGGTTGGATCTGCCCGGTCAACTAGGCTCTTAACATCTTGTAGATATTGTTGCAATTCACAATTATACTGCTCCAATGCTACAAGAATACAGATAGTTAAGATCGGTTTGGCTGGACATCCAGTCAAGACACTTAGGTAACTGACACCTCGATGAACCGATCAGACAGACAGACAGCCAGACTGACGGACGGACAGACGGACAGACAGACAGCCAGACAGCCAAACTGACAGACAGACAGACGAACAGATAGACAGACAGACGAACAGATAGATAGACAGACAGACAGACAGACACATACACAGACACACAGACAGACACATAGACAGACACATAGACAGATAGATAAATAACCCGAACTTACTAACTACGGACGACACTAGCTGACTAATTTCCTCATTCATTGCCTCCTCATGCAACCGCATCCGCTCCCCTATGTCCATATCCTCCTGCTCCAAGATGTAATGCAAGTGACTAAGATCCACTGCATCGTAAAACTCAAATTGTTGCAGACACCGACCCTGTCCACCGCTTTTCGTGACAATTATAACAGTGCCGGCGGCAGCCAAAAACGGTCGCGTAGTGCACCGCAACTTATTCCGTGACAAATATTCGACACTATCCAAACAATCCAAACCGGCAATCCACAGTAACTCTATATCTGCTCGGCTTTCGCCTAGATGTTGCCCCGTCAAAGTGACCGCCACCCGACTGTGAACTGGAACCCGACGTGGGCAGACGGTTTGGATCAACGGCTGCCGGCTTGGACTGTACTGGAAATTAGAGCCCATCACGCTATTTAGCAAGGAATCTCGGCGGTCGTATTCGATCAGCAGATTGGGGAGGCTGTTCCATACTGACTTCTTGGCGAAGTGAAAAGGTTTTGGTTCGATATCCTACAACGCAGAGAAGCCATACAGGATATGAACCTGTTTGTCTGTCTGTCTGTCTGTCTGTCTGTCTGTCTGTCTGTCTGTATCTCTGTTGCACCTTGATGATATTCAGTAAACCGGTGCAAGAACTCATCCTTCCCATGAAACGCTGCCCGGCCTTTGTAATCTCCGGTGAGATGTCGTTTTCCTGCTCCTCTAACACAACATGTGCCTGCTCATTCGGATGAGCCGACAACGACAACAAATTGGCCAAATCCGCCAACGCCCCGCTAGATTCCACGCTCTTCGATGGTACGATCGCATGCTGCAGCAGGTCCATCATTTGTATCCCAGACTGTCGACGCACGAAAGCCTGCCGGTTGGGACTGCGACGGTCCAGCGGACCGATTCGCTTCTCCTCTACGTCTTTCATGTGACTAATGGCCATCGTGGTCCATTCGTGTGGACTCTCAACCGGATTCCATTCCAGTTCCTGCAGAGAGCGTTGTCTTAAAACTCCTATTCAACCCATATGAGTGTCTTACATTACTGCAATATCTTAAAAGTCTAAATTTTTTTATTTTTGGGATAACTGATACAATATGTTAAACTGAAAACAAATAGGTAAAATTATTTCTTTTTACTGTTATTGTTTTTATTATTATCAGCCTTAGCTAATAAAAGGTGCTTACCCAAAAATTAAACTGTACTTAATATATAAAAAATATTTTACGAACTGATTCATCGAAAATTAGCAAAATATTATAAGAAATGCGCTTTTAAAATAAAATTCTATAAATACTGGTAAGACAGAGACTGTCTTAAAAATTCCGATCTGAAGCACTGTCTGTCCGTTTGTCTATCTGTCTGTCTGTCTGTCTGTCTGTCTGTCTGTGTGTTCATGTGTCTGTCTGTCTGTCTAGTAGACTGTTTTGTCTTAAATGCTGGTACCTGTATTGTGGAATTGCGAACGACCCAATGACGGGTCCGCTGTGTGGGAAGAACTTTCGGGGCGAACGGGCGTGGTTTACGGTAGCAGTTGCACCAGTTTTTGTGGCGGATTTCGGGGGCGACTTTAGTGCGCTTACTGACGATTAGGATGAGGTCCAGCTCGCACGGCTTGGCGTGGATCCGGACAACCTCGGCTTTGGCATTGAGCGCACTGATTTCGGGGCTTTTCGGTACGAAGCACCAGTGTATGATGGGGATATTCGGTGTCCATTTCGCGTGGTAGGGGAGATTGGGGATGGTGAAATCACGGGTGCCGATGGTGCCAAGGTTGCGATCCTTGATTTTGATCGTCAATGGTTTGTCAGTCCGCCCGACCAAATCTCTGAAAACAAAACAGAGAGGCAGAAATTAGGGTCAAACTCCCCTCCCCCCAAGTCGGCAAAGTGGGCCCTTAAAAACGACCACAACCGGGAAGAGAGCCCCAATCAACTCCTGTCAACATGGGTGCAAAGTCAGGCAAACATAGGCAGACAACCATACCGAAAGGATGCGATAAAAAAGTCAGGTACACAAACAGACAGACAGACAGACAGACAGACAGACAGACAGACAGACAGACAGACCGACAGACAGACAGACAGACAGACAGTCAGACAAAAAACACAGATATTTAGATAAAAAATATGACAAGACAGACAAGCAGGAAAAAATAGACAAGAAATATATTCACACAGGCAAAGGCCCGCACACATGCGTGTAGGCAGAGAGACAGACAGACTTGCAGTAAAAAAATGTTAGCAGAAAAAGAGATGACCTGACGATTGAGCAATGAGGATGAAAGACATTTCAACGACACAATCATATAGGCGGGTAAACAGACAAATAGATATATGTTAGCTTTGTCCAGGCATGACTAATAATCAAGGGGCCACACCCAGTTAAACAACCTCATGGTTAGGTTAAATCTTGCCCAGACTGACATGCAGGTACAATGTACTAGTACATAAAATGTCGAGACATCCCAACGGAAACGATTAACCTTAAGATGGAGAACTCCTCGAGCAGGCCAATCACAAGGCCCTTTTTTGTCACTTACTTACAACTTCCACTTCCGATGGAACACTGCCTGGTCCTTGGCGTGCGTGAAGACGTGCTGCGTACTGGCGACTTTATCGTCGAACGACAACTCCACCAGCACGTCGCTGATCAGGAGCCCGGCTGGCCCGACCGGACACTGCGGTAAATGCCTTGCGCATAGCACTGTCAGGCAATTGAAAAAGAAACGATCACAACGGAACAGTCTACATGAGTACCATTCCTGCCTCAAAGACAACACATAGCTTATATCGAACCTAGTATCTGGAGTTCCCTCGCAATGTATTCCCTATACTCGGCGTTAGCATCGGTGACCATGGGAGAGGAGTTAGTACAGTCGGGGACAACCGCGAACAACCGACTCGAGAGACAACTATCTGATGAGCCATTAGTATCAGAGCGAGAGAAATCGTTGTGGCGTGCCATAGCAACTTTATTTTCAGGTCGGACTGACTAGAAACGACTCGAAGTCCAAATAGTGGTCTGTCTTTTTAATCTCGCTGCACCGGTGGAGGAAAGGGTGGAGGATACTTCGGCGGTTCAGACAGTAATGTTTTCGATGGCGCTCTGGGAGGGGGCCGGACAGTTGGTTCAGAGGAGAGGTAGGACGGGAACTGACGGAAGCTGTCGGCGGATGGCCCAGACATGCCGTCGACGGTCGGGGGAAAGGCAGCGAAACCGGCAGTGGCGGCTGAGTCGAATGATGTCTGACTGCGGAAGAGCCGCGCATGGAGTTCCTGTAGATCGGGTTGGTCGGAGGATCGCCGACGTGGAAGGGTGTCGGAGGAGTCGCGAGGGTCGATACCTTGGATTTGGAGGACTTCGCGGGAAAGTTCTTCCATCTGAATTGAACACGCCCGTTTAGATCAGAAAGATACGGCAGGGATAGAAAAAAACAAGGCACAAAAACAGGGGCAACAAAACAGCAAGCCAGACAGGCATGCAGACAGACAGATAAGCGAACAGAGAGACAGGCAGATCTTGAGGCCAATCGACCAACAGGCAGACAGATTGAGAGACAGGCAGACAAGCGGACAGATAGCGAGACAGACAAACCGCCAGGCAGACAAATAAGACAGACAGACCGCCAGGCAGACAGATAGAGAGACAGACAGACCGGCAGGCAGACAGATAGAGAGACAGACAGACAGACAGACCGCCAGGCAGACAGCTAGAGAGACAAACAGACCGGCAGGCAGACAGATAGAGAGACAGACAGACAGACAGACAGACCGCCAGGCAGACAGCTAGAGAGACAGACAGACCGGCAGGCAGACAGATAGAGAGACAGACAGACCGCCAGGCAGACAGATAGAAAGACAGACAGACCGGCAAGCAGAAACACCGATGGGCAGACAGCCAGCTTGACAGATCAGCAGACAGATAGATAAGCAGAGAGGCAGAGAGACCGACAGAGCGAGAAGCAGGGAGGCTAACCCACCAACAGATAAGCAGAAAGACAAGCAGAGAGGTGCAGACAAGGAGGTCGACAAACAGGCAGACAAGCAGGAGGGCAGACAATCACCATTTCTTGAAAGGTGGTCAAATGCTCCCGGAAGATCGCTCCATTCTCATCTTCCCCCGATCCCATGCTCTTAGACCAGGCAATCTCTAAATTAGCATAGTTCAGCACCAGCTGCTTCTGCTGCACACCCGATAATTTATTCAGCAAGTTATCCCACGTGTCAAACGGCGGCTTCCGGAAGTGTAGGGCGTCCTCCAGACGGTTCATCAGTTGGTCCACCTCTTTGGCTTTCTCCACCGGCATGGTCTTCAAATGACCGCTGGTGTAGTTGGGCTTCACGCCACCCTTCGACAATTTGAGATCGTGGGAGGAGGACTTGGGAGTGGCTGGTGGCGCGGCCGGGTGAGGGGTCGCATAATTAGGACAGACAAACCGCTTTTGAAGGGCCCTGAAAAAGCGAGAGGTTGTTGCCTTTTTCGGCCATAAATCAAAAATAAATTATAATCAATCAATCAGTCAATCAGTCAATCAGCCACGACTTACAATTATCCGTTGACCAAACAATCAATCAATCGTACCTGCTCATTCAAGCATTCCCCCGGACCGAAACAACAGAACATGTGGAAATCTGTTTCGATGAAATTTTATTTTACTTAAAAGTCTTTCATGATCAGCATTTAAAATAATATTTTTAATAAACCACAATGATATTTAAAATAAATTAGTGATTTGAAATAAAAATATGCTACTAAATATCGATTTCTGTTTTTGCGACGTTAAGTAAAGTAACAGGTAAAGTAAATATATTTATTTAAAACGTCAGTTCAATTTTTGAGCCACCTAAAATAGCTTTCAAATACGTTTCAACAACAATGATCAGATGATAACGGTACGATATATTTTAAAATCTTCGGATTAAACAGACAATCAACCAATCAACCCATATATCCTCAATCAAAATTCTTTTCAGCCAATCAATCAACCAAGCAACCCATATATCCTCAATCGCAATTCTTTCCAGCCAATCAATCAACCAAGCAACCCATATATCCCTCAATCAAAATTCTTTCCAGACAATCAATCAAGCAACCCATATATCCTCAATCGCAATTCTTTCCAGCCAATCAATCAAGCAACCCATACATCCCTTAATCCGAATTCTCTTCAACACCAATTAATCAATCGACTGCCAACTAAATCAGAATTCATTTTTACATCCCACCTGAACAGCAACTGATGCTTCTCGCCTTGGCTTCGCACACCCAGCGCGTCTCCGCGGCGGATCTCCCCGTCCTCCTTGGCGTCCGCACTTAACAAGGATTCCGTCTCGCCGCCGTTCTGCTCGGACAACGCCGCCGCCTGCTTGGCCGATTCGTCGGACATTTCCCGCACATAGATGGTATCCGAAATGGTCCCTTCCCTTCCCCCCAGCGGCGGCGGTGGCGAGAGAACGGAGGAAGTTCCCAGGGAGCGAAATGACGCTGCTAGTTTGTCGAGTTTCGAGGCGACAGCACCACTTGATGAGACCGCGGAGGGATCCACATGATGCGTCGAGTCGGCGTTTTGGTGACGCGAGAGATTGTGGGAAGATGAGGAAGTGGAGGATGCGTGTGGAGGAGCAGCAGCTCTTGCTGCAAGTGATTTGGTCGCGGTCGTTGCAGCGATTGCTCCCGCATTAACCCCTCCGCCGCCGGCTGCATCGGTGTCCATTGGGTGTTGAAGATGTCAGTTTTCAAGAGTCGAGAATCGAGATGGATGGGGATTCGAGAAAAATATAAATAATTATTATTATTTTAATAACATTGTTCCTGCTCGGTTGATTGATGCCACAAACAACATTATAGAGAATCTGAGATTGAACTTAAGCGGGTTTCTCTGCATCGATTGGTTGATTGTTGCCGCTTGCTGAACAGATTTTGTTCGTATTGCTTAGGGGTTTTTGTTCCTGTCGCTTAAGGATTTTGCTGTTGCTTAACGGTTACTGAGCTTTTTCTCTGCATCAATTGGTTGATTGATGACACTGTCTGTTCGTGTTGTTTGACGGAGAAAATTCCTATGCTTTGCCAGGTATTGATTGGTTTAGTGTAGTTTATGCAAAATGGATAAGCATTGATTGATTGTTTGACTAGTCAAGTGCAATATTCCGGTTTGATCAATCAATCAATCATTCGCCTATCAGCCTTCAAATTAGTCAATCAACCAATCAATCATTTATTCGCCAATCTGGTAACGGTAAACAGTAACTGGTAATCTCCAATTTTCTAGACATAGCATTTCAGTAAGCCGGAAAATGAACTGGTCATTGTTTTATACGTTTTTTGCTTTCAAATAAGATAATAATAATATGTTTGTCATACGACGTCGCGTTTAGCTCGCGCCTTCCTCTATTCGATGTGCCTTGCGCAACACAAAACAAAAGAGACTATGCTTGTAATAGATGCACCCGAAACAAATTCCTGTATCGATAGGTCTGCCGTTCGAAGTGAAAAAAAGACCTTCAAACCGTCCGTGCGCGTAAAAAACAAGTGTGAGATCGGACAGGACATGGCTAGCCAGTCCAACAAATCCAAAACACAGTGCGTGAAGTGAAGGAGAAGAAGACGCATTGGATGCAAGCGATGCCTCTCCTCCAAGGCCACTGCTCATTTCCGAATGTCTTCTCAAAAAACTCCGATCTGAAGCAAAATGCAGTGACTGTATTAGCTTTGCAGTCATTCCACTGTCTATGTTTGTCCGTCTGTGTGTCTGTATAAGTGTATGTTTGCATGCCTTTCTCCGAGTCTGCCTGTCTGCCTGTCTGGGTGTATGTCTGCATGCCTGTCTCCGAGTCTGTTTGCATGCCTGTCTGTCTGTCTGTCAGAGTGCCTGTCTGTCTGTCTACCTGCCTGCCTGCCTGTTTGTCTGTCTATCTGGATGCATATCTTCATGTCTCTCCGCGTGTCTGTCTGCCTTTTGGTCTGCATGGCGGTCTGTCAAGCTTTTCGCTCCATCTGTCAGTTTTTCTATCTGTCCAGAAAGTAACCTGAAAGCAATACGTACCACAAAAATACAAAATCGAATTTCAAAATCCTTCTCCCGCTCGCAGATGAGCAGATCTTGAAGATGAAAAATAAAAAGCAGAGTCAATGAATACTGTCTTTCGGGTTGCATGAAGAGTCACTGGACGAGGAAATCAGTCAGCTAATGCCGTCCGTCCTTGAGAAGTTGAGGTCATTTGTATATTTTCTTTCTGTTTTTCTACCTGTATGTCTGTTTGTATGTCTGTTTGTATATCCGTCTGTCTGTCTGTCTGTGTCTGCCTGACTGCCTGACTGCCTGACTGCCTGCCTGCCTGCCTGCCTGCCTGCCAGTCTGCCTGTCTGTCTGTCTGTCTGTCTGTCTGTCTGTCTGTCTTTCCGTCTGCGGAGCGGTCTGTCTGCCTGTTGTTCTATCAGTTGGTCCCCTGTGTCTGTCCAGAAAAGCCACGTGAAAGCAATACGTACCACAGAGGATATACTATCGAATTTGAGAGTTCTTCTCTCGTTCGCGGATGAGCAAATCTAGGAGAAGAAAAAAATCAAAATCAAAATCGATGAGTTGTTCCTTTAGCTACGAACTTCATGGGATATTTCAGTTCAGCGAATGGGAAAACATACTAAGAAGAAACGGTCAATCAAGCAATCAAGCAATCAAGCGGCCAACACACCCTTGGGTTGTGTTGTGAACTTGTGTGCTTGAAAATATTTCAAATACTAATCTAATTTGTTCCAAAACATTTTTTGCCCGCTTGATAGATTTACCTCACAGCAGAACAACATACAATTACACTGTTTGTTCAGTTAAACTTTTGTTGCAGACTGATTACGGCTTGCCATTGTAAGGCGTAACAAGTGCGTCTCTTGTAGAAAATAAATATTTATTTGTGTTTAAACATTTAAAATGAAAACAGGAATGAATTCAATTTTATATACATTTAGAAATACAATTTAAATACATCGAGCTACAAACCAGGATTGCATGAGTTGAATAAAAAACAACGAATAAATTATTCAAGTCATCAATCAATCAATGGAATCAATGAGTAGAATCAATCGAATCAAATCAATCAATCGATCGATCAGTAAAATCAATCAATCGATTGATCAGTAAAATCAACCAATCAAGAAAGGCTGTAAGTAGTGAATTGTACCGTAAATGGCCTCTTTGATAAATTGTTTCCCGCGCGGTAAATAGAGTTTGGATCCGCGGACCTCCTGGTTGATCATGATGGCCAGGTCTTCCAGTCGATCGATGAAATCATACAGGTCCCTGATGTCGTAGGTGATATAATCCCGCCCCGGTTGAGATTTTCTGGAGCAGGACGATAAAAAATCTCAACATTTCACCCAAATAATCAATGAATCACTCAATCACTCAATCAATTAGGTTAAGTATGAGGAAAGGGGCCTGGAATGGACCACTTGACTTTCCCGCACCCTGGAATGAATCACCCTGGAATCAGAACTTCCAGACAGGTTTTTGGCTATCACCAAGGTCCTAAACGACAAAGAATAATCGATAACCCCAGTGGAACGCGTTTCAGATATGAAGTAAAGTTGTGGAAACGTATTTGAAAAGTGAAATAATTGGACGGTTGGAAAAAGTTCACTATAGAGGTCGCTGACTATGCAGTGTCTCATTTGTTTTCGATTGATTTGCGATAGAGCGCCCCCTGCCACCCAGTGGCCCATTCCATGCCACGGAAAGTCAAGTGGCCCATTTCAGAACTCCTCCCTCATTTATACCCGAAAACCCCGACAATGAAGCTGCATCAAATCAACCAATCGACCACAGTCGCAAATGACCAACTTACCGCAGGAGTGTTTCGAAAAGATTGCAGATTTCCCGCAGTGCTGCAAAGGGGAAGAATTAGGAATCCATTGCGCCACACGGTTATCTTTAAAATAATTAGTCTATATCCCGAGTGCGAACTAGTCTATATCCCGAATGCGAACGATATTCCATTGTTCTACTTCCAGTTAACGTTGGAGAAAATAAATTTCGACTTCACACTTGGCCGTAACTGCTGGCGGTCGAAGTTACAGCCACGTTAGTATAGAACAACAGGTGCCTAATTTAGCTCTAGCAAGAATTACGGCCAGTTGGCAACGTAATTGTTAATACCTGCATCCTCGTCTTCGTAGTCGGAGTAGGTCCTCGATCCGGGGTCTTTTGTGGTCTGCAGGAGCAAAACACAATGGGACATCCTTGGGCTTTTTTAGCTTGAATGGAATGGAGTACCCTGGAGAAGCGACCGGGATAGAAAGAAGAGAGAATGGGAAGAAATCGAAAAGTAGAGCACACACTACGAATGGACCGATCGATCGGCACCGGCTGGCATCGTCGTTCACCTGGATTGATTGATTGATTGGTGTTTGCTGAAGAGCTTCTGTTCGTGTTGCTTAAAGCATATTTCTTAATTAATAACGCCCAGCTTCTACATTTAAGCTGCATTCACGTTCTGTTTTTACATTTAAGCTCCCTGTTTTTCCTTCTAATCTCGTTTTCACTTTTCCATGTTTTTGTACCGGAATTGCAGTCTGTATTGTTGGCTTGGCACATGCTTGTCAAATCAGTCTGATGCCATTAAAATCAGATCTGCAACAAGTGTTTTTAAAAAGACTTTTTATTTTGTCACCCTTCGGCGTTCGTATTACTACTGACTCGTGTGGACCAATTCTTTTCCCCCGCAAAATCGGGAGAGATAAAATTTCGGCGGATTTTCATTTCACTGATCGTGGTGCATCAGTGCCGTAAATGGCGGAATCCCCCGAGACGGATGATCGCACCCTCACCGACACGATGCCCGAACAGGCGGCGGAAGACGAACAGCAGGAAACGCCCCATCTTACACCGTATCTTACCTGGAAGGAGCTGGTCCAATCGCCGCGATACACTAATCTCACGCTGTACGAACGGAAGGAAGCGCGGAAGTACAAGGAGATTTGGTGTTACGGCTTGCATGCCAAAAAGTCCTTCGATGGGCCTCACAATAGGGGCTTTGACACGGAGGCCCGATCTTACATTGTCGAGCCGAGGTGAGAAGACCCGAGTGAGGGAAGGGAAGAGGAGAAGAGGCATTTTCGCTGTTCGGCATTTTTACCGTTATTGTTTCGATTGATTGTTGGATTAGTGGATGTGATTTCCAGCAGCCTCGTTTGCGTTGATTGATCTATTGGTTGTATTTTAATTCAAAAATATTCCATTTTCCCTTTCTGTTTATAAACTTGTGCGACACTACTTGACCTAAGACCAGCTTAATTTTGTGGGAAAATGGGTAGACTATTATTAAAGAAATGGGAATTTGTTTCACCGTGAAAAACGGTTTTGCGAGACATTTTGTGGTATTTGTTGTTGGTTGAGTGGTTTCGGTTGATTGATTGATTGGGCTGGTACTCGAATGGAACAGCTGTTGAAGATTGAATTTACATGTAGACTTTTCTATTTTCATTGGCCGTATGTACCGGTATCATCGGCTTAGCGGAAGATGGTATCCAAGTTTCTGATTATGTGCGATGACTTGGATGAAAAGAAATGTTAATTTGATGAGTGAACTTTCAGTCTGAAGTAAATGCATTGATCAGTCGATTCATTGATTGGTCGATTCATTTGTCTGGTTCTTCCAGTGTTCTATATATTTTTTTCACCGTCACTTTGTTTGTTTGCAGGGACCATGTGGCGTATCGGTATGAAATTCTCTACAAGATCGGTCAGGGTCAGTCCAGTAAAGTCTACAAAGCTCGCGACCACAAGACCAACACCATTGTGGCTCTGAAATTGTTCCGGAACGATAACAAATGCCGAACCTTGGCGGAGAATGAGGAGAAACTGTTGAGGCGCCTCAACGCCGCCGACACGAACGTCGTCACGCCTGCTAACATCATCCGTATGCTAGATTCATTTGTCTTCCGTAAGCACCATGTCATCGTGATGGAATTGCTGGCGGAAAGCATTCTTTCATTCATGAAGGTATGAGGCGGATAGGCAGGCGGCAGGTAAGCCAGATTAGCCGACAAGCAGTGAGACAGACAGACAGACAGACAGACAGACAGACAGACAGATAGACAGACAGGCAGACAGGCAGGCAGGCAGGCAGGCAGGCAGGCAGGCAGGCAGGCAGGCAGGCAGGCAGGCAGGCAGGCAGGCAGGCAGGCAGGCAGGCAGGCCATACAAACAATTTAATCTCATCAAACGGATATTCGTTCCTGTTGCCATTTGTATGGGGCTACTTATAGATAAAGATTTGATCGCTTGTAGAGGACAAGCTTCAAGCCTTTGGCACTGGAACAAGTTCGAGCGGTGGCGCGCTCCACTCTTCGCGCCCTGACACTGCTGGAAAAGCTGCGCATCATTCACGGTGACCTGAAACCGGAGAATCTAATCCTTCGCGAGATCGGAAAAACCGGCATCAAGCTGATCGATTTCGGGACCAGCTGTCTGGAGGGCCAGACCACACACACCTATTACCAGACACGGTACTACCGCGCACCGGAAGTCCTCCTCGGGCTGCCGTACGGCCTGCCTATCGACATGTGGTCGCTGGGTTGCATCCTCGCTGAACTGGCGACGGGTGTGCCCCTCTTTTTGACCGCGAACGAGGCGGAGCTCATGGCACGGATGATGGAGATCCTGGGATTGCTACCCGCGGAGATGCAGCAGCAGTTGCAGCGCGACCATTTCGAGCTACATTTCAACGCAGACGGCACGGCAAGGTACTGGACGGGTGGTCCACATTCCGCCCGGGAGATCGACAAGTATAACGGACCCCCGGGTTGCCGCACCTTGCGTGGTGCCTTGGGGGAGGCTGGGAAGAATAAGCTCTTCGTGGACTTTATGAAGCAGTGCTTGGTTTGGGAGCCATCCAAGCGGATGACACCGTCGCAGGCATATGAGCATCCGTGGATGAAGACACCTGTGAGGAAGCCTCTCGCACCTGTGAGTCTCAGTTTGAAATCTGGTTGTTTAAGCTTGGTTGATAGTTTTTAACCTATATTTAGCCCGTCTACTGGTGTACCTATCTGTCTGCCTGTCTGTCTGCCTGCCTGTCTGTCTGCCTGCCTGTCTGTCTGCCTGCC
This sequence comes from Hypsibius dujardini, assembly GCA_001579985.1. Classification (NCBI taxonomy): domain Eukaryota; kingdom Metazoa; phylum Tardigrada; class Eutardigrada; order Parachela; family Hypsibiidae; genus Hypsibius; species Hypsibius dujardini. The sequence goes on along the minus strand of LRSR01013177.1, from coordinate 4,493 downwards.
TGTCTGTCTGTTTGTCTGTTTGTCTGTCTGTCTCTTTGTTTGCCTGCCTGTTTTCATTTCTTTGTCTGCCTTCCTGATAGTTCATTTGTGTCTGTTTGTCTTTCCGGCTATCTGCCTGTGTGTCTGTCTGCCTCATCACCTGTCTGTCCGTATTTCTGCTCTGCCTCGCCTCCGTCTAAGTGCTTCTTTTACTGTGAAAGTACCTTTTAATTATGTTCTAACCGTCTGCCTTAATCTGCCTGTCTTTTTGCTTATCTGCCTGCTTCCCTACCTTGGTAAATATCAATCAGTCTGTCTATCAACCCGTCTGTCTTTCTCTTGATCGCTTGTAGGTCTGTTTACCTCTCCGTCCATGTGTCTATCTGTCTCTACATAAGAATACTTTCCCTCCTTTCCATTCACAATGTTATTTAAACGTTACCTTTATTCCACCGGCTATGCTTTCATTTGTGAAATGTGTCTTTCCTTGTTTGTTTAGGCCAAGCACACGTAACCGGAAACGGCGCCAACGTTGGAACGTCTTGAGTTCAGTTCTTCTGCGTACGTTTCTTCCGCCCAAGGTTCTTCAGTATTGTTGCTCTATTCCTAACGGCGAATTGTAACTGATTCAAAGAAGAATTGTGAAGGCGTACAGAATTTCTTGCGCTGATGGAGGAGCGCATAGTTTCTCCCCATCCCCCGATATTTTACTGCTTTGGCCAGACAAGCCAAACAGACAGACAGACAGACAGACAGACAAGCCAGACAGACAAGCCAGACAGACAGATACACTGTAGTAAGTGTTCCGTACAGTGTGTGGTCGGTCATTCATTCGTTGTTTTTTTTATATATTCTGGCGTAATAAGTCGTACTCTAGTAATCTCTCTTAGGACTCTCCTTGGTTTTGTACGAGCTCAATTTCTTCTTTCCTTACTGAGATGTTTATACCGTACAGTATTTATTTGTATATATTGTAGTAAGATACTCCTGCGTACTGGTACGAATTGCGCGAATCAAGTCCCTGATGACATCTGTGCCGCTCCGCATCTTTCAATCTTCTGTGTCAGTTAAACCGGGTTAAGTTCATATTCATTCATTCACATTCAGACGTTCGGATGCTGCTCGCGCAACAGGCGTAACGCATTATTTTTGTCGGCAGGCGTCTCATGTGTGCAATTATTACGCAGTAGCGATCAACCCGTCTTCCCAATATTCCCGGTGGTTGGTTCTCTGCTTCGCAGTAATCCGTCAGTACTTTTCGTGCATGTGTGTCTAGCAACCAATTCGCTTGCCTGTCTGCCTATCTGCCTGTCTGCCTGCCTGCCTGTCTGCCTGCCTATCTATCTGTCTGTTTGTCTGTCTGTCTGTCTGTCTGTCTGTCTGTCTGTCTGTCTGTCTGTCTGTTTATCTGTCTGTCTATCTGTTTGTCTATCTGTCTGTCTGTGTGTCTGTGTGTGTGTGTGTGTGTCTGTGTGTCTGTATGTATGTCTGTCTGTCTGTATGTATGTCTGTCTGTCTGCCTGTGTGTCTGTAGATCTGTCTGTATGTCTGTATGTATGTCTGTCTGTCTGCCTGTGTGTCTGTCTGTCTGTGTGTCTGTAGATCTGTCTGTCTGTCTGTATGTATGTCTGTCTGTCTGCCTGTGTGTCTGTAGATCTGTCTGTCTGTCTGTATGTATGTCTGTCTGCCTGTGTGTCTGTCTGTCTGTGTGTCTGTCTGTGTGTCTGTATGTATGTCTGTCTGTCTGCCTGTCTGTCTGTCTGCCTGTAGGTCTGCCTGCCTTTGTAGCACTCGGGTTTTCAGCCTGTCTGCCTGGCTATTTAGCGGTCTGCCTGTCCGTTTGTGGGCATCTGTCTGCTTTCCGTTCATCGGTCGATTGAAATACCACACCGTCTCGTGTGTACGATTATTACGTAGTAACGATCTAATTGTGTTCCCGATATTTCCGGTGGGCTAGATCCGTGGTTCGCCGTAATCCGTCATTACTCTCCTCGTGCCCCCAACGGCAGACTGCACGCTCAATGCTTCAACAATCACTGCGTTTGTTGCTCGTCGCGGATGAGTATCAACCTCGTTGCGCATGCCCACTTCTCGACCGCCGAAGGGCGAGATTGGTGGTCAAAGGGAAGATTTTAAATATGTGCGCTTGACTGACTCTCGTTTTCTCGTTTGTATGAACGCACGAACGCGCGATTGAGCTTTCTCTCGTTTGTGCGTACGCGCGAACGGAGGATGTGTTGCCCTTATATCTCCTGTTATCAACATGAACAAGTCATTTCGATTCGAGTATTTAACATTTGACTCGAGTAGAAACAAGCTCTTCCGTCGGTGGTCACATTTTGGAGCGCAATGAGGTTTTTCGCCACCGCCGAGGAACGACGGACACTTTCCCAGGAAAAGCAAGAAGCTCGCCCGTCGGCGGTCGAAAAAGTGCGCGTGCGCGTGCGATAACCAGATTGCGCACGCGCACGCGCACTTTTTCAACCGCCGATAATCGCCGATTTAGGTCGAATATTGACAGTAAGTTGTGAGGGATTTTACAGAGTCCCTCCGGGGGCTATCATCATAATTCACGCCGGTACACACACACGTGGTCCGTGTGTCTGAGGCAGTAATCTTCCAGCACTGTCCCGTTGATGATGAATGGGCCACGCGCATTCCACCACACTGTCCGCAACCGCATCCGCATAGACATCCTCACTTTCAACCAAATTCAATCTGAATCTCCGGCTTTGTTACATCGTATATTGATCTGGTACAGCAGATGCTGCAGCCTGTTTACCCTCTCATCCGGCTATCATCCCCTCAATTTTACTTGGTGTGCAACATTTTGTCTGGAACTTATCTGGAATGCGTTGATTTGATTTTGGGGAAATAAAATGATCGCCGAACTGCCGGCACATCTCCCCTTGTTGGTTATAGGTAACGCCCCCCCCCCAGACAGACAGATAGACAGACAGACAGACAGACAGACAGACAGTTGTTTGCCACTAGTTTATATTATAAACTGCTTTTCTGTTATTGGAGTCATGGCTCCGTCCACCCAGGCGTACGACAGTTTGGATTGGTGTCAGCAGTTGATGAACACCAGCACGGACACTCATCCGGTGTGGGATAGGATCTCTTGTCCGTCGCAGGAGATGCCGCCTGGACATCGAGTCCCGGCGTATTGCTGCGGCACCGACTGGCACAAGGAGTGCTGCGAGTGGAGCATCTTTCTCATCAATTCCGCCGGATTTGGACACACCTCCCTCGGGTAGGAACGCTTGACGAGTAAAGTGACTTATCATTCTACAGCGGCAGACAATTCAGAAAAAAATTTGCTAGTGACTGGCTAGACATTCACTAGTGACTAGCAACTGGCTAGACATTCACTAGTGACTAGTGACTAGTAACTGGCTAGACATTCACTAGTGACTAGCAACTGGCTAGACATTCACTGGTGACTAGTAACTGGCTAGACATTCACTAGTGACTAGCGACTGGCTAGACATTCACTAGTGACTAGTGACTAGTAACTGGCTAGACATTCACTAGTGACTAGCAACTGGCTAGACATTCACTAGTGACTAGTAACTGGCTAGACATTCACTAGTGACTAGCGACTGCCTAGACATTCACTAGTGACTAGTGACTAGTAACTGGCTAGACATTCACTAGTGACTAGTGACTAGCGACAGGCTAGATGTTCACTAGTGACTAGCGACTGGCAAGACATTCACTAGTGCTAGTGACTGGTTTCTATCGACGGCGTCCCATACCGGGATATTGTTTCAGCTGTTGTGCCCCATTTCAGATTGTTCTTCTTCGTCTGCCTTTCTTTCGTAAGTGAACCAGAAATATAAATGTACAACAACGTCATTAGAAACTTCTGTACACGCGGAATCTTTCCGCGTTCCACCTTGAATTGTTTTCGGGTTCTCGTATACGTTGCAGTATTAATCTGCTGTACGCCTGTTCCTAAAAAAATAGTTGCCGTGTTAATTAAAAACAATTAACAATAAACAATTAAAAGTAAACTGGGAACAAAAACTGAAAACTGAAACCTCAACTAAAATTTACAGTAAAATATATCTGAGACCTAAATCTGAACCTGAAAAATAAAATAATAAAACACAACTAATACAATTAAAAATAAAAATTAAGCTGAAAATAAAACGCGAAAACTAAAAACTTAACTGACTAAACGTGCAACTACAGCTGTGACGGAATCACTTATTCGGCCCACACTCAAGCCCATGCGCCCACACATGTTAAGTCTATGAGTGGGCGCGCTGGAATGGGCGTGGACTGAAGAAGTAACTGCGCCACAGCTGTACATACAGTGAATGATGGAATGAATCATACGTTAATACCGTAAAACGAGTACGCCACAGCCTGATCTACCGTAATCCCCCGATCTCAAGGGACACTTTTTTGCCCTACCAGTTAATTTGATCCACCCCGGATCTCATCTGTTCACCACCGTTTGCTATTGTTTACCTACAATCAATCAATCAACTGATTCAATGTGT